>QYTT01081122.1:0-38692 GCA_006980735.1 Dasypogon diadema | reverse complement strand
GATCAAGGTTATTTAAAAATATATTTCACGAGATTTTCACTTTTCAATCATTCTATATCTAATATCAGTGGAAGAGGTATTTACTAATTTGAATTGAAGGCTTTGAAAACGGGATCAAATTAGGTCAAGTTCATTAAGTTGGCGGATAAAGTTTTAACTCAGGAAAATATTATCTGGATGTTCACAAAGCTTTGAAGGTTGAAGAGGGGGAATTTCTGGTGGGGAAACAGAGGGATTGGTAGATATTTTATTTAGGCATAGTTATAAAGGTGCAAAGTTCACAGAAAAGTTTTATAAGTTCTTGGCTTAAGATGAAGTTTGTTTTAGTTTTGGGGGCATAAAGAGAGAATTAAACGTAATGACGAAGTTTTAGCATTTCTAGTTTCTTGTGGTATAATTTATATACACTTAATCACATTGTAAATAGCATAAAATATGTAGGAAAAAGAAAAAAAAGTTTTTAAGCTTACGACGTTTTCAAACTTATAATCTTCTTTTAATTTTTATCAAATTAAATAAAACATCTTGAAATGGTTTTTCCATAAAAAATTCCAACTAATTTAAGTAGAATGGTTTAAAAAATTGCAATATTTTCCGTTAAATATGGTCTCCATTTTTTTTTCTTCGAACCACCTCTTCGTTTCTCCACAACAAGCTTGGGTTTCGTGGGGTAGTTTATTATAAACCCGTCAGAAAGCCATTTAAGACTGGCGAATTTTATGCAATTAACTATGTTGGGAACCGCGAACAGTTCATATAATTCACCGCTTATCCCTTGCTTTCGTTTACTTTTTGTGTTTCGGGTTTCAGCATGCATAGAGTGCGGTATCCTACGATAAAATATTCCTGGTGCTCTCCCTCTCCCTTGTTGCTTTGTGAGGATCCACCAATCTATACGCTGCAACAAATCTTATTTTAACTCAGTATTTGGTGGAGAAACTAAGAGCTAAAGCTAGAATGCTTCATATTAATCTAGAAAAGGAGGAATTAATGTTGAATGAAAAGAGCTGAATACAAACAAGACATAACCGAATACAAAGAAGAACATGTGAGGAGGTAGAAAAGCCACAGTTAATCATCTCTAGCAGACAGGATCAAACTTTGGAAGAATTAAGGACTCGAAGATAAAATCGGATAAGATAAGTAACCTGGGATAAATGTCAATTGACGAACGCAACTATAGATCTTTCCTAAAACATAGCAGTAGATAAACAGTTTGTTAAGCCCTATACCAAAGATTTTTGCAAATTCAACGTAAGGTATAATTATTATTTAACTTAATCGATGGGAAATGAATTATTGAATGATTGAGCACCAGCTGATTACATATGTCATGCTTTAGTGTAAATATGCAATCCTCAATCAAACCAATAGGTACAATATCTCAGTTGAAAATACTGAAATTGCTTCAAAATACCTCCAGAGAAACAAATCTCTTTGACTGTTTCAAATGAATTTATCAAAATCTTATAGCAGTAAAATTCAAAATAGAGGATAATTATAGTTGCACATGTTAATTAAGAACTTATACAACTTTCTGGTTGTGGTCCTTCGAGCCGGATCTCTTATAAAATTAAATTCCAGACTGAGTGTTCCTTGACCCCGTAATACCATTTAAAATCGGATATACTTACCACGTTAATAGTGCATTGCAGATTTGAGCAATACCATAAAACCCCTTCATAATACCCTTACTTCTTCGGAATTTGGAATAAATAGTAGAAGCGGATTGAACATAATTCTTGTGATAAACGACCGAAAAAAAACTTCTGTCTGTTGTTGAATTACATTTGCAAGTTAATTCGATGATTTTTCGAATACCAACAACAGAAGTCCGTAAAGAAATATGCTGTTGAACAGGCCTCTCACAGAAAAAAAGTCATCGTAAATTTTGAAAAACGTTTCATACATTATTAAGTTGCTACCCTCTCTACTTCTCGTCTGGTTAAGAAGCACAGCATTTCGTGAATAAAATTGATTACATGCCTGTAACACTAAAAAGAGCAAATAAAACATAACAAAAACCCCTCATTCATATTTGTACGGCTGTTTAAATTGCAGTGGTGGGTAAAAGATAATGAAAGTTGAGGAATAGGACAATCGTCCTGTATTCCTCACACTACCTTCGTTTAAAGATGAGATAAGGCACAGCGTAATGATCGGAATTTAGAAGATGAAGCAAAATAATATCAGGTGACAGAAATATCTCTCACAAGCTCCAGTGGTGGCTAGGTAGAGGTATACAGGTGCGAAGGTGTCTCTTCTCTTTATATATTCTTCTGAATAGGTAATTGGCTGAAATGCAATTAACATTATGGAAATAAATATCGAAAAAAATCTTCTGAAACAATGTTATCTGTGTAAGAAGTATTTCATTTCTTCTTCATTTTGTTCGTGTACCGGCCAATCCTCACTTCTTCCTGGGTGATTAGAATCAAAGGTGAGGTGAGACTTACTGCCTTTATCTTCTTTTACAGTCTTTTATAAGTCTGCTGCATCATCAGACGAGAAAACGGACAGTAAGAACGTACGGTTGGCACATTATTCTCTCCTCCTGTCTTATTATTCTCGTCATTACTGCTGGATGACTGGTGGTGTTGTTCGAATAAGAACGGAAAATGTGTTTTTGTTTTTCATCTTTTAACGTTCTTACCAGTTCCCAAGCAGTTTATCTTCTTATTAGCCATTCATGACACTTTCAAGAAAACTTTTAGTGTATGCTCGTTCCGCTGATCGTTTTTTTCGGGTTTGGTTTTTTTTTATTGTAGTTTTGGATTTGTTTAAAAGCGGAGAACTTGATAATGCGACAGGCTCTAAAAGTGCAGCCAAAGTGGTTTGAGCATAAAAATATATGATGATCGGCTAGAGGGGGACAAAATCCATTATCATAATTTTTTTTTTGCTTCTTAAAAGACATGAAGTTGTCTGTTTTTATGATTGGGTAATGCTTATATACTTCAAACCCCATTATTATAAGGCTGAAAGAATGAGGTGTGCACAACAAAATTCACTTTCAATTTTCGGCTTGGTCATCGTCGTCATCATCATCATCATCATTATTATCAGCCATCGTCATGATCGTCATCACTCTCCGCCTTCCACCACCTTCTTCAGACCAGAATCAACCAGTAGTGGTCAGTGGTCTTCGATTCACTGAGTTTAAATCCATCCTCACGGGCAAAGTAAGCATTTATATTGCCTTAGATGCTGTCTGTCGTTATTCAATTCCCCTGTGCGTTTCTTGATTTGAATTTGAATTGCCTGTCCTTATGGTTGTTCCAATGGTGATTTTGTATCTCATACTGAGTGGAGCATATATTGTAGCTTTGGACCTGTTCTTTTGTGTTGGCATTAGTATTATCATTTGAAAACAAAGTAAGATTTGCACAGCTCATTTCAATTCCTTTTTCATTTGTATGGAGAGCTAACGAATAGAGATTTCAAATTAGAAGATCCAAAAATTTTTACAAATTGTTTGCATTTCATAGCGACTTCTAATATTTAACAAATTTAACCAATTTGCAGTATGTGTCGTTCATCATAAAGTAGGAATAGTGTGCAACTATGCTGAATAGAGCAAGTTGTAAGTTTTGATTCTTAGCCGAGCTGGGAAGGAGTTCAAACAGCATATCGACTTTTGGAAGATATTCTTCTACAGAGCTATTAATTACTTCGATAAGTATCTTTGGTACTGGAACTGGTGCTTTATACAAAATAGCTTGAAGTTTCTTTATTGGTTTTCTATCTGTGAATTATATGATACATTTTTCAAATGTGGAGAGATATGAAGACGATGTTTGTATTCACAACATAATAGTGCCCGTATTACTATCTCACTAGTCTCTCATAACTTTCAGTGAGCAGTGGACTTATCAGGACAAATACATCAATCGTGGATCGTGTCATCAACTGACCAAAAGCGGTATGTGAGGAACTGCGAAACATGAAAGAATGAGTTACTTTACTTGTATTGTTTCGGTGGAATCTTTTTTCTACCGAAAGGACAATTCCTCGTAAGTTTGGATTGTCAGCTGGGACCGAAATGTATTCAGAGATATTATTGCCATCGTCAGTAACGCTTGCGTAGTTGAATTCGTGTGCAGTCCACATTAATGCAGTTGAGGTTAAATAGGCACCTGGGAGAACAGGATATAGCTGGTGCAGAAGCGTAAACACTTGATCTTCATAAAAGATCGGCTAGTCTTAGGCCATACTTAAAAATTGGTGCATATACAGTGCTTTCATTGACGGTTAGCCACCTTTAGATAGTCCGTTTTGAAGATGTGGATAATGGATGGTACCTACCACAATATAAGTGAGTACCTGCTATCCTTTAAAGAAATAGGAAACAATCGGGTTTACGATTTTAAGCACTTTCTTGTTAGTTAATGGCATCAAATGCAGGAAGTGCACCTTTTACATCGTCAAGGCCTCGTTTTCGTTTACGGTTTGGGGTTTCCCTCCAGGACAATTTATATACATATACTCAACCAAGGTTTTAGGCCCTCATGAGCTATTGTTTTTGGATAAAGGCAATATTAAGGATATTCTCGGTGGGTCTTAAGCTAAACTCATCCTAACTTGGTGGAAATGTCAAAACTATTGCCAAATTTGCAATTCATCAAAACAACCAATGTCCAGCATTCTAGAAAATATGTGTTTATACTGCATCCATATGGGTAAAGGTGTTTGGACCTTGTCAAGCTTGTACCCATGCACTTACCCACTCTGAGTTTTATCTCGAACTACGGCGAAATATTTATCTTTCAGGTGTGTGTGTCATTTACCATAAAAATTGCACGTAATTTCGTTATAATTTCCTCGCTTTTTATGGTGTGTTAAACAGTCCATTTATTACATATCCCATCGGGAAGTATTGGGGGTTATTATGCAATTATTCTCGGTAATCCAAAAAAAAAACAAAGTACTGTGAGCCGCACATTAAGGAATGCATTGGACACTTCACCATCAAAAGTCAATGATACATGCAGAGAAATAAATAATAACAATATTAAGTGTCCTATCTTCGTATTAAAGCAGCTGCTTTCTTAAATTGCTCTTTTTCATTATTATTTTTCTCAAGATGCAGGCACCAAGTCCTAACCTGCTTCCAAAGCAGTCAATTCCAGTTCTGTTTATTATGGTGGTGTATTCAAAACTCAAATTTAAGACCCATGCTTGTGTTTACTGTGAAACATCAGTAACCGAAAGCAAACAGGAAAAAAGATGCATTTCTTGTTACATGAAATGTTTATCGAATTTTAATGCTTTACCCAGAGATATGTGATGTTTTTTGGGTGTTGTTTTTGTTTTTTTTTGCCCTGATTGGTTCAATTTTATGATTTCACTCATTTACTGTATCGCGTAGTAAAATATTTATTTGGAATTTTCGTTTACTGTACTCGAATTTATAGTGATCGTTTTTAATAACTACCCCGAAGATTCAAATAATCTAGGCTAGGGATGAGGTAGGCGTCATATTTCAGATTTTAAATGTTCGTGAGGAACGTCTATTTTAAATTTCGGTTGGATCATGTATTTTTTAAGCAAGGGATGGTAAAATATTTAAATTTTTATAGTCGCATGCTAATCTAATATTCTGACAAAAGAATCCGGGCAATTCAGTGGATAGTAAGTAATTCATAAAGTCACGGATTCGAAGAATACCAGCATCTACCAATTATCGAGATTTTTCTGCTGGCAACAAACAAAATCACCATTGTATCCTGCAAAAATTATGAGGTTTCGAATCCACGTAAATTAGCAGATTCATCGTCAACAACGTCGCAGTTAATTAGTTTAGTGCCAATTTGTGTGCTGTTAAAGATAGGGAAGAGCTACTTCTTTAGGGAATTTGGACGGACTGAACTGAATTAAAAGAGATTACCAACTTTATAAGCTACAGATGCAATGAGAGTATTAAGAGAACTTAGAATAAAATGCATACTGTCAAACAAACTGCATTACATTCAGGAACAGGCTTGGGTATTTATTATTTAAAAGCACTTTCTTTGTGAGAGCAGTTCGTAAAGATATATTTACTAAAAAAAAATAATTGGTGTGTAATCAGTTGCGATTTTATATATATAGTGAAGAACGCGTGGCTGTTGTGATCTTGTGACCATGTATGAGAGTATCTATACCATTGCTTGCTTATCCCAGTAATTTCTAAACAAGAATTTGAGTACACTATTATTAAACTATGCCTTCAACCTGTTCAAATTCATAAAAATATTTATCCTATCACAAAACAAAATCCCGTCTCTTTTTGTGCAAGAGTTCTTAGAAACAAGACAACTGAAGAATCTCCAAAATGATAAGAGTATCATAAGTATCTCTCTTGTCAAGTATCTGTTGAAGATATCAAAAACAAATTAAAATAGGGGAAAAGGTGTATTGATGTCAATATTAAATTTATAGGGGTACAAGTATCTTATGTGAAGCACACAAAAAACGAATGGACAACACATTTAATTACAGACCACATTACGTTAATCGAAAAAAAACAAAAACAAAATGGAATCCCAAAACAAAACAAGTCCAAGAATCTTACAAGGAAAGAATTCTACTCGATGATTGATTTCCAGAGAACAAGATGGAAAAAAATCTTCTTCTTTTATCATTTACCAACCCTACTTACATACTTATGGCTGGTTTGAAATGGTAGCTTTCCTCGCTGTTGTTATTTTCCCTTTTGTTCTGGTTCTCCTATTTTGGAAAGAATGGATGAAAGAGTGGATGAATACAGTTTTGTCTCAGAGAAAATGGTAGTATTGATGATATCCATCAAACAAGTTGTGAAATTGAACTCAAAACTTGCACGAAACAAGTCACCTAAGAGGTTTAATAGGCTAATGACGAATCTAAATTTTTTACTGTTTGTCGGGATGTGTTCTTTGTTTGTGGGAAGTAATAATAAACGATGACCAAACAAAAACTTATCATTAACTTTTACAAATTGGAATTTGTTGGATATTTTAAAAAAGGAGAAAAAAATTAAGTAGATGTTGATATTTTTTTTAAACATATGATTTTATAATTTTGGAGCTTTTATAGTTTAAGTCGCTCTTGAAGTCTTTGAGGATCCTCTTATGTAACTGAGATGGTTAAAATCCTTCAAGAGCCTACTACAATGGGTTATTTATTCTTTTCAAGTGAAAACCCGGAAATGATAAGAGAAATACAAAAACAGAATCGTTAATAAATAGTAGTTTCCTTTGTTTTGTTTATGTAGTGGCTTAAGGACAGCAAAGGTTCGCTAGTACGGATCCTAGCCCTAGAAGATCGGCTTGCGTTAAGAGCATTGGGAAACCAGAAGGACCTTCCCCCAAATTAAAGATTATACAGAGGTCTTGTCGATATGGAAGTTCTTAAATTATATTAAACGTACGAAACAGTACAAGTATGATGATAATAGCTTCCAAAGGAAACCGGACTGGGACGCGAATATGAAGGTTCCGGCCACCTAGGTGGCATTAAAGGTCCTTGGTTCTGTTATCAGGATTCTGAAAAAATGTGCCTCCGGTGAGCCTGAAGATCATGTTCCACTGTTGCATTCTCATGTAGTGGAAATGGAGAATATGGCAAATCTTCAAAAACGTTTTGCTCCACTCCAAGTCCTTGCACCAATACGGAATATTAATCGGACTGTCCTGAAGAACGATCCGAATAGTTCGGTGATCAAGACTGAATAAGAAAATCGGGCTGTCCTGAAGGATGATCGATCAATAAGTTCTATGATCAAGACTGAATAAGAAAAAACTACAAAATAGGATTGCTTCACTGGCATCGATTGTTCAAGCTCTGATCGATCTAGAAGAGCCGGTTTGGATTAGGACGTCACTTCCAGTTCAACCCCGAGGTATTTACGTCACCCATACTGCCTATGCATGCCGGTAGTTTCAAGCCAATAAATATGCTGCGGATGGATTTATTAAACCGCTAATAGTAGGAGGGTGATATGAATCCTCCTTGCGGAATTCCTTTTGGTACGTATCTGCGCATGCAGCATCAACCAATATTTCGTCAATCTAGTTGTAAATATAGGTCTCAACCCTAAGGCTGCTGAGAGAGAAGTATATGCCGTTTGTTTTGTTATTTCTGAGGGTTTCTTTAGGCTATGTAAGATACATTTTTTCTGATACATTCTTTACTAACTTATATATCATTCAGTTTTCACTATTAAATTCCATATGCGGATTAGTCTCCCGTTCGGATACAAGCTATGTGAAAACTTCAGCACTAGTTAAACCCCAAATCAGACCTTTCTAAGGATCGCTACTTTCGAATCATAGCCAATCATGTGTAAAATTGTGTCTCCCTTGTAACATTTGTCAGGTTAAAACTGCCCAATCTCCCCTTCCCTAATTTCCCTTCGCCAAAGCTGTGCTGTGTGATTCATAGGGTTGCCTCCTGAGCTTAGACAATACATTAAAAAACACAGTTGGCGTTTTTTATAAAAAAAATTCGTATTTTATCTTTTCGTAAAAATATTGGAGCATCGATCTAAAATTCCATCGGATTCAATTTTTCGCTGGAAAAAGTATTGACAGCATAAGGGAATTACTCAAATTTTCTCACGAAAAACCCACATTATCTGGAGTAATCTTATTGCAAAACAGCTACCATAACCAGATAATCTGCCTTCGTTTCTTTTTCGTTTTTTTTTTTTGAAAAAAGCTCGTAATCTGTTTACGCTGCTATAATAGGAGAAAATACCCTCACACCCTGAGAAAGATTATCCAAATATGAAAAAAACACAACAAAGAAAAAAATTCATTCAGAAATCTCCGTGTATATTTTTAACGTGTTTCTTTCATCTTTGTATCCAGCATTCTCTTATTTTTTTTGTTGCCTTTGGTTGCGAAGTTTTACTTGTGGGAGAAATATAGAAGCGAGACAAGGTTGAAGTTGAGGCAAAAGCTTAAATCCTTAGAGAACTAGGGGAGGGGGGAGAAGATGGGAAAACCTACATAAAAGCATCATATACGGCACACAAGTTTCAGGTCAGAGGGATATATACTCTCAGCAAAAAAGATGAGGGAAATTTACCATTACATCGTCATTACCATTTTCTTTCCTATTCAAGGATCTAAAAAAAGGTGGCAATTTGCTGTTCTGCAAACTTTTACTTTTGTGTTACATTTTTCAGGAAATCGGATTTAAGTTTTAATGTTAATTCTTAAAGAAAGTAATCTTATTTGATCGGTTTTATTATTGCTAGGTTGAGATGTGGAAAACTACAGGTTGCTAACAGAGTTTTGTAAGCGTTCTTAGAATTTTTGTAAAATGCTTAAGAGCATTTGTATTGAAAAATTTTTTAAGAGTATTCAAAAATTTCTACTTATTACATTGAGTGTGATGTTGAATTTGATTATGACACACTATTTCGCTGTATAGTATATATAAGCTAATTTATCTCAAGCGGATTTTACGGGATTATAGATATATTACTATCACCTGTAAACCAAAATACAATTTACAATGCCAAATTGCCAATTCTGATAAGAAAGATAAGCTCGAAAACAATTCACCTCGAGGTTTTTAATGTAAATACAAAAGACTTCTAATTCATAAGCGACGAACTTGGCTCTGAATCTTCCTGATAAATAAGGCTAGGAAACTCCCAAATTCGACTGGCTGTCAACGTTGCATCTGAAGATTGACTTAGAACGGTCTACTGAAATGTTGAAGTGAATTGAAATATCACAAGCTTTGCAAACGTAGGGAGTCTCACTTCTTTTCCCGTTCGTAGGCGTTTTGTGGTAAATGGCATTTTTTTGAAGGCGGCATTTGTAGTGGGTGAATTATACAATATTTGAAGAATTTGATGATCTGTTGAATCTTCTGTGTCTTCAAGGGTGAGCCAATTTCTTGTGATCTCGAAAAGAAAGTTTTTACATCATATTTTACTTAAAGGATTCAGGGTTTGATATATTTTTTCATTTCAATATAAATTTTTCACTGAATCGGAATAGGCCCCCAGAACCTCTTTGTCGTGTGTTTCAGTAAAATTATAAATTATCTTTTAAGAGATTAATAATTTTGTGTTTTTGTGGTCTTGAAATAGAGTACACCCATTTCTCGGTTTACATGGCTTCGTTTTTACACATTTTTTGGATTAAAAAAGGTAATATTTTCTATTTTTAAATATTTATGTCTTCTTCTTGTTATGGAACATTGTTAAAAGGTTACATACAAACCTACCTAGGTAAAACAACTGTAAACATGTTAAGTTTTTTTGCCGTTGAAGGGTAGATTCAAATTTCTTCATTATTTTCGGTTACATTAATAAAAATACGAACTTTACAAACAATTCAATTCTATCTATATAAGAGTTAAGCAGCAAAGGTGCTAGGTAGCTTCCTTGTGGAACTGTACAATTAATAATAAACTTACAGGATTGATAGTTACCGATCCTAACATAGACCCTTCCACAAGCCAAAAAAGTTAAATGTTAAACATTAATTCCAGTTCATCTGATGCGAGGATCAGTTCTAAACACATTTGGACATTTGGTTGAACGCCCTTGCAATGTCGAAGTAAAGATCATCTACTGATTGGTTTTCAAAAGCATCCATTATAAAATTAGCTAAAATAACTACCAGTTACAAACCTATGTTGCAACAGTGAAATGTATTCTTTTATTTTTGCAAGCAGTTTATCCTCAACAAGGCCACACAAACCACACCAAAACTTTTTTAAATCCCTCTTACTATTCCCTTACGGCGAGCAAACTCAAGCTTACGGCGCGAAAATGATTCAAAAATAAATCTGAAGGGGGATTTCTTCACGTCGTCTAACTATCATGAACGGAGTTTCCCTTTCGGGGTTTTAATTCAGAATAACCTTGACATCCTGCGATTGTTCATTTTGGAAACATAACCAAATCATTTATGTAAGTCTACTAAATTTTATGTTGAAAATTTTGAAGAGTTCATATAATTCGCAGTTTATTCTCATAAACATATTCATTATCATTATTCAACGCTCGAAGGATCCGAAGCAGCCAACAGTTTGAATTATCCAGAGGTTACCCAGAGGTTACAATCTTGGGTCCTAAGGTCCCTTTCTACGTTATCCAGTCATCGAAAACCAGGTCTTCTGCGCCTTTGTAGAAGTGGGGTTTACCTTAAGAGTTGTATTGAGCGGTTCTGCAAAAGTGTGTTTAAGAGGGCCCGTGAAATCCGCATCTATAGCAGTTTTAGAAGTAATTGGAACCTGTCATAGAGGAGATGTGGGTGTTCCATTATCCTAGGCTATGTTAGTAGAGTCGGGACATACATTGACGGGTTCAAAAGAATTATTTAAGCTCTGAAGTAGAATTTACACTGACACATAAGAAACCGCTCTTATGTGAGTGCAAATTCTACTTCATAGGTTGTGTTTTATAGTTCGGGGGTTTTGTCTGAGTCCATGGATTCTAAGCCTTGTGAAAAATAAATATTATATAATTATCTGGTATCTCTGATTAGATTTATAACCAAAAAGTAAACCTGTGTAAAGTTTTGTTCTGAAATTGTGAGATTTCTCAACGCTCATTATTTTACCCACTGCTTTTTCTATCTATCATAGATTTATCCAAGATGCTGCTTCTTTAAACGTGAAATATACAAATATATACCAGATACATGAGTAGTATTACAATGTAATCTATTTGTCACATCCCATCATTTCTATTTTAAAATCTTCAAAATGCCCATTCTTTGCGTTCAGCAGTTAGTAATAAATCGCGGTACAAATTTGCATCCGAAGCCAATCAAATGAGCTGATTGACTGGCCGTGGATAACAAGTATAGTGATTCTAAGAAATCCTCACACCATGGCTGGAAAATTAATCATGAAATAGGCGTAGAGGGTGCAAAAATTTGAAAAAAAAACCAACTCCACTGACAAAAAAAAAACGAAAAGATCCAGAAGACGATTTAAGATTCTGGCTGATCACACCAGACTTGTCTCCATTTCTTGCTGAGATAGAGAGAGGAGAGGTGTACCACGGTATCCATCCATGTACGTGCCATTAACTTTCCTCGTGTGTAGCGTAAGTGCAGCAACAATCTTTAGGCTGCTTTTATTCATGATGGGTGCCCTTTTTCTTATATTTTTCACGTCGTTTTTGTTAAAGAACTTTTGCTGTACTGTTGTCGGGTGTTGTGCATCCTCTATGCACCACTGGATACCAGCAAAAGTTGGCTGTTTGGTATGGTCAGACCATGGTTAAAGTAAAAATAATACACGTCTTGTCTCTTGAGAGCTCGTGTAAAATAACAAGGAACAGGTAAGGAACGAAGAAGAACAGAACCAAAAAGAAAAAGAAAAAAAATAGAAAAACACACGAAACGAACAAGATGAGATTCCTCACCTTTTCATGCAGTTATTCAGACTTCACCTTGCTAACTGCCTTATCTTATTAATTTTCTACCTTTTTTTTCGTAATGGTCTCCTTTTTTGTGCCCGCTCCTCCCTGGTTTAACCATCTTAAGATCAATTTGTTTTCTTCGTTCGGGCAGAACAATGTTTTTTTTCTTGTCAGTTTTGGGTTTCTCACATATTGATTTAGTGTGTACACCATATGAGCGAGAGACGAGTGTATTTGGGTATGAGCTTTATGCAAACAGCAAGCAAGCAAGCTCTGGACGCGTTGCATTCTAATATAAGTAAGGTGGGTGTGTTGTGCCTACCTACCTGGCCGTGAAGTAATATTCATATCCATATCACGTTTGCAGATATTCTTCTTAATGGCATGGAAATGAATCTCAATGGCTAAGTACTGAGATTACCTGAGTTAGGTAACCCAACCATCACGCACTCCTCTTTTACTTACTGTGCGGAGGTGATATGATGAAAAGCACGTCTAAAAGGTGTACAACGTCTGAAGGGTATTTGCTCGCCTTAAAAGCAGCTTCGATTTTAGTGTAATCGGGAGGTGAAATTATCCCCACAAAGTGATATTTACTTTTTTTTTGCCACTCTAAAAGTGGTAGGTGTGTGCGTGTAAGAGTCTTCCATCCAGTCAGAATTTGCACATTTTTATCATATTAAAGGTGCATCAGGAGAGTTCGATAATTCCAATGGATGCCAGCATTCTGATAAACGCAAAAACGTACAAAAAAGTGTTGCCAAAGTGCAAATATTTGTTTTCGACACCTTCAAATTCTGGGCCTCTAACAAGAGAAACATAAATCACGATAATTTTAGTGTGTTTCTTTCGTTTTTGCATCTTCAAACGAATAATCCAAGTAAACAGTAACTTTATGTATTTTTTGATTTATCACATTCTGCCACAAAGGCACGGGAAGTTCCCGGGTGAATTTTTACACTTTTCCTTACAGTATGTGAAGTTTGTCCGAATTTAAACGGGGGGCCTGGTGACTTATGGCGCTTAAATTTGTAAAGAGACCGTGATTTCACTTAGCACATCTTTTGTAGCTGAGAGTGTTTTACTTTTGTTTGAAATGACACAATATTCTTCAGATTGATTACAGATGTATGGTCACACCTTCAAATTATAGGTGTTTTGTTCGCTTATTTGGTTAGCAAAGACTTTAATTCCTAGAACTAAGTAAGTTACATACTTTCGTTTTGAATCAGTCAAATATTTCGTTGCTGACTGACAGAAGAACGTGCGATAACTGGTACATTTCTTTCATTTCTAACTAATGCGATGTGTGAGACAACGTGTTTTCTTAATCAAAATAGATTTCGATCATCTGGAAACTGAGCTCTGTTCTCTTCCCTTTTGAACCACTTTGAAGGTCGCAAGAACAACATATAACGAGGGAGATCTTCATTCATATTGTAAAATCACTGCATGCACATTTTACATACAGGTCGCCCGTACAAGCAATCATAACACACACCGTTATAACTTTTTTATTGGTCGATATCCCCGTTTTTTTAGCAGTAGGTCATGGAGGAGATCCGGTCTTACTGTAGGTCGCATATATTATTCGCAATGAAATAGGCGTTAAATCGCCCAGCACTGTTTTTATAAGAGGCTAAAAATAGTCCTTGAACTGTGCTCTTCCGTAATCGTATGAGGGTTAACAAACGGAAGGAAACCAATGTCTAATTCGTATTGTGATTGACTGCATGGAGTAAAACTTTATGCCTTCGTGACCTTCTCCAGCCACCTTATCTTTTGCATCGCAAGTGCATCAATTTTGCAACATCGTAATAATTCATTTTTAACAACTGGCAACACTCCCGCTCTGTGAAAACTTAGAACGTTTCACATGTCATACACATAGCTGGTAAAAGATAGTCCTTTAGACCTGCAAGCTTAGAGAAAACGTAGTCGTAGAGGTTTTGTGATATGTGTGAATATTAGTGTAATTAGGCATAGTTGATTTTCAGTCCACTGATCCTTCTGTGAGTTGAATTTGGTAATATTATTATTAGTATTAAGCTATACCTGTAGCGACCACTTAGTTTTGGTAATAAGGACTTTCTGTCGATGTTTTTCTGCTCGTGAAAAAATTTTCAACCATAAATCAGCAATTGTACCACAAAGACCTTTACTAAGCCTAAAATGAAGTGTATATTCTTGAAACGACAATGTTAATGTGATTAGACCAAGTTAAGGTTTGATTCGAGGTAATACCGAAATCCCTGACAACCTAGTAATAAGGAATCACCTGATTGTTCATAATAATCGCAATAAGCTTGGTAGTATTGGGGAGATTTAAGAATTTCTTTTCCGGAATAGAAAAATTAACCTGCGGGAAGAGCTTATTAACCAAAACAAGGGTATGAACCTTATCTAACGCTTTTGAGATGTTTAGAATAGAAGCATTGACTGTGTTTATTTCTATTCTGGAGAAGTTACCAAGACTGTCGTTTTTTAAGAAATTTAACCCTTTTTTAGGCTTCAGGTTTCCACAGTTTTCCTTTTTAGTAATTTACTATTTACCATTACACTACGCGCTTGAAATTCAGCTCGAAGGACCAATATCCAGTTTTCGTTGTACAGTTCTGGTGATCCTTCGCAAGAGGCATTTTTGACTTACCTAATTACAGCCGTCATGTAACCGGAAATTCTCTTCTTAATAATCTGAATTGTAGGAGTAAAAACCTCATTATTCATTTTATGTAAATTTATCTCAAAAGCGTCTACAGTTTCTGGCCTGGCAAGTCGATGACTGATAAAAAAACTCTTCCTCGTTCTCTTTATCGATATCGAAATTGAAATTGTTGTCACAGGTATCATCAAGTTTTTTTTGTTTTTTTTTTTGTTTTTGTTTTTTTTTTAAACACGTCTGCACGATTAGGCAATACCTTACTCCATCCAGATGATTACCGTGGAATGTTTAAGAGAAAGAGACCAAAATTTAATCGTCTTCAAATGATAAGAGGTGTGTGCGCAACCACGAACCATCGCATAAAAAACCAAAAGCAGAAATCAACATATCCATCTATTATGTAAAAAAAAACGTGTTGAGAAAAACACTCCTGAAGAAAGGTGTTGGGGGCTAGGGTTTGCGTGATTTCTTCGCCTGATAAAATGCCATTTCGATATGCTGTGGCGGATGTGTTTTACTTACGTTCGTTTGTGTGTGCGTTTTGATTTTATAGTTATGGTTTTTTCGGGTCATTAATAATTTTTTTCTGTCTCTGTTTCTTTCATCTTAAAGAAAT
This sequence comes from Dasypogon diadema, assembly GCA_006980735.1. Taxonomy (NCBI): domain Eukaryota; kingdom Metazoa; phylum Arthropoda; class Insecta; order Diptera; family Asilidae; genus Dasypogon; species Dasypogon diadema. The sequence continues at coordinate 23,056 of QYTT01081122.1, read as the reverse complement.
AAGGTGATCAGTGTCTTATCTGCGTGCGCAGATGCAAAGAAATAAGGTGACAATCAAAGCCAAGAACTACTCTTGTCTTATTAAACTGGTAACGATTTGATTTGACACTTTTGGTATCGATATCTTGTGGTAAAGCCACGGTTTTTTTCTCTACATTCGAACTCAATGAAATTTATGTCATGTCATATAATCGCGGAAGCATGCATGTTCACGATCAAATGTATATACATACATATATATATATACGATTTGAGCACACATCAGATTTGATACGTTGGCATAAGTCATAGTCATAGATCATTCTGTATTTGCTTGAGGTGACAGTTTTGGGAATTTTTTCTTGTCGTTTTCTTCACTATTTTCGACTTGCAGTAGGATAAAAGTTATATATCCTCAGGGGATATTTGACAAATTATTTGATGGCTTGTACTTCATCACTCTGTGCACTCTGGAAATGTCAGAGGCCCCGATGTGTAAAGCGGTTTAATCCCAATATAAGTCAGCCTTTTAGTGACTTAGATGGAATGGGTTATTTGTAAGATTGGGAGCAGTTTATATTTGGGAAGGTATTTCGAGATTTCATGACTTAGGGAAGTAATGTGACGCCACCGCAACTATACTTTCACTTCTAATAAGGGCAGAGTATTGTAAAAAATATTTTGAACATTTTCATTGATGCTTTTATATTATATATAGAGAACTTCGCTCTCAATTGCCCAAGGAATCTTTATTTTTTTTCATAATATTGTCTAATTTCAAAGGTTGTCAGTTTAGACGGAAGCAATTTTTAAATACCGACCTACAATGTGTTAGAAACGATAAGATTTTTCAAGACATTACTTTTCTATTTGACCCATGACGTAAACCTTGATGAAATCACGAGCAAACTGTCGTGTCAAGAGAGTTAACCCGATGGTCCTTTGTACCGACGCTATCTCATTCTATTGACATGTCTTATATTACTCCATATTTTACCGCTTATATCCCATCGAATGCCTTATTAATTTTTGTATGGAGTTTACAGGTGTCTTTTTTATTATCATCCCGAACAAGGGTGTCTAAAGGAGATAGCGCAAACACTGACTCTAATATTCAATAAAATGAAGCAGAGTATACAGGTTACAGGAATTTAGGGCTGCTATATAATGTACAAAACTACAATATAGATCATACGACAGGAGGCAATCATTCAAGTGTTTTTTGACGTCGCAGATGTTGGGTTCTTTTGCCACACAAATAGTGTTCGCACATTTTTTATTTACCTTGAAAAAGTCTTAAATTTTGATGCATTTCAAAATAAAAGACTTGTAAATGTACTTTTCTTTTCGACCATAATCAAACCATTATTAATTTGCACAATATTATTGCTTGAAACGGAAATCCTTTCTTCAGAAAACAAACCGGAAATTCTGATTTTTGTGGCACATTGTGCTAATTTCGTGTATTTTACATGAAATATGATGCTTTTGAATAAAACGTCAGCAGCGATAGGATTGCATACCATCAAAGAATTGGGAATTAGGCCTGAGCTATTCAAGATAATTTATAATTTTTTTTTAATTGCCTTCTTATGCAAAAAGTTGTAAAAATCGCAGAAAGGATTTTTATAGTATCATATTTCTTTTCTGAATGAGCGACATATTTGTATGCTTTTTGTATGGCAAAAAAGAATGATACGTTGATAAAACCATAAAATGCCTATTCAATTTTTTTGAGAATTAAGGAGGCTTGTATAAGTTGTTTTGCTCTGTGAAGCTTGTAAAGTGATTCTTTATTATCTTGTAATATTTTCATAAAAAATAATAATAATGAGTTTCCCTTCTAACCCAGAAAGCGAATTTCTCAGCGTAGAGTTGAGAAACATTTACCTACCCACCTTCGTAATTAAGCGTTCAGACATTTCGAAGAAATGTGTTAAGATTAGGCTTCGCTATATGCATGCAAGACATATAACTCTTAGCAAAGTAAGACCAATTAATATGAAATTATATTAATAGGCTCATGCTTACCATAGTTACTTCTAGAGGAATTAACATGTAAAAGAGGGGCATCCCGCAAGTTACGACTATTAGTCCTAAAAGACACCCTGCCATGGAACTCCGTAGAGTCAATGTTCAAATTCAAGAGCTGGTGAATTAAAAGTATATCGGCCACCCTGCACTGCTTCTCCAAGGAAGCCATACCAAGAAGGTTACGCCGTTCGCGATACGGCGGAAAAATCATAGGGTCGTTCCAAGGGAGATCCCTAAGCGCAAATCCAATGAACCTGCTCTGAACAGAAGCTGTAGGAAGGATTCCATACCTGGAATTAAGCAATTTCGGGAAAAAAATCAAGTGCCTATCTCACTTCGACTGCTATGACCAAAAATTCCATACAACACCCAATTAGCGAAAAATCTCGAAAATTTGTAATAACTCGAAAACTAAGAAAAATCGTAGAACATACATGGGAGTGATTTGGGTTCCCCGAGGGACGCTCTACCTTCAAGCTTCCGATTATCACTACTTTTTGGGACACCCTGTATAGATACTCTGACAGTGATACCTTGTCTTATAGCTTTTACTTTACCTTCCTGTAGTACGAAACAGTCTAAAAGGGAGATTTTGATAAAAACGAGCACAAGTTTTTTGGTTAGAAGTGGGTACCATAAATTGACCTCATGTAAAAATTTCGTAGTCAATATTTTGGTATATTTCCAACCAATCACAAATTTTAATTAGTTATTTAGAACAAATCCCCGATCGGCTACTGGGCTACACTACTAACTTAGTTACTCTGTCGAGGCTATTGCTTGAAACAATTCTTTCAAAGGTTAAAGTGATGGACTAACAACACTTTGGTGAACCTTCCGATATATTTTACCGATTTATGACAAACTCAACTGCCTTTTAGACTTGTAGAAAATACTTATATATACTTGTTATAGTTATTGTATTTTAGATAAAAAATTGGTTGGAACGAGACGCATTTCATAATATTTCAAAAACGATAAATGTGGCTTTAACATGTCAAAGAAAAGAAAATCAATGTAGGGATTACCTTTGAACAGAAGCAAAAGGTTTCCTTTTTGTCCTACAATTGCATTTCAACAATTCCTCTCATTTGATTTTAAAAGATTCAAGTGATTTTATGTCATCTTGTTTTTGTAGTATTCATGGAAAGAACAACGTTGGAGCGCAATGAAAATCAAATTTCAAAAGAAAATTGTTGTCGCGTTAAAGCAATCAATTCTAAACGAGTTAGTAAACTTCAGTATGCTTCTAGGTACCTTGGTAACGATTCACTTTATAGCTTAAGATTTCTACCATCATATATTTGACGCATATGTGTTCCAGACATATCAGAAAGGGCTAAGAAATTCTTGTATGATGTATGATCTAAATATGTACTACAGACATCTTTTTTTCAGGCGAATACATCTAAAGATATCTATCAAGAGAGACAGGCGTGGAAGAATATATCTATACATATATAACCACCACTCTGATATACACATATCTGGAGGAAGTTTACGTTTTATTTATAACATCAAAGCGAAAGACTGATTCTCTATATAGAAAGGAGCATAAAATCTACAGGCCATAACCAGCAGCAGCAGCAGCAGTAGCAAGCAGAAACATAGCGTAGTAAACTGACTGCTATGACTTTAAACTATAAAATCATCCCCATCTCCGTTTACATGCATATATGCAGCATCCACAGAATGACGACGGCAAACATGAAAGTTTTTTCACATTTTTCCTCTTAAAAATGCTGCGATAAAAACAATAATAAAAAGCTGAATAAAACAACTAGTAAAAAGCCCAGCAAACGCTAGGAAAAAAACTTTATGGAAAAAAAAATAAACGACACCAACAATAGCAGCAAAAACAACAACTAAAAAGGAATTACGAGATGGAAAAATCTGCACATTACGTGCGTATAAAACAGCTCCTTAAATAGACGAGAGAAACAAAAACCAAGGCTGCAGAAGAAAGAGGAAATTTATTAATAAAAAGAAACAAAAAATCTGGCAAAGGACTCTGGTAAATTGGAGAAAATGCACTAATGGGTCCCATAGCTTTAACTAGAAACGTGATTTCCAATAGTTGTGCTTATTTCGTTGGCATAAAGGACGACGGTGAATAGAAATCAAGGAAACCAGTTTGAAACAATTGGAATAGGGAAGGGACTATAATGTATTTGAGATTTCGGAAATTATGGTTTTAACGTAATCACTCGGCCACAAGTGAATTAGTTGTAAAGTGAACAAAGCTATACAAGGCTGGCAAGAATCCGAATGACTTTTGAATGGAACCCACGTAATTAAGCTAAAGAACTAAAAGCAAAAACGCCAAGAGTATAATCGTAATAACCGAATGAATAAAACCTAAATTCTGAATATTTAAATGAATGAAGCCCACATAATCAACGCACAAATGAATACTATCGTTCAGATAAAGTCTAAATGTTGCAGGCCTATAAGATATTATCTACGTGAAACAGGAAGACCAAAATTAATCTCATTAATATATTTTGCCTTTTGTGCCTCAAGAATTGTAAATGTTTAACTTACCTTAAGATTGTTAAGATCAGAGAGTTTGTGAACTGTTGGTTTATCTTCCATTCAGCAGAAACTTCAAGAGGTCTCTGTAAGGTCTCGTGAGTGTTACACAAATGGTCCAGCGAGTACAGAAATAGTTCTGCACTTATTCATAGGTAAGAAGTTTGCGATTGGGACTTTCTGGAACTTATAAAGAACTTGGACAATCTCTGCCTTGGAATTTCCATAATTATCTCTTTCCAGTCACATTTGCTCTCAAAATGGCATATAACTAAATCAAGAATCTGTGCTTGCGACGTACACTGTATTCTGCGCATTATTAAAGTCTTGAGGCAAGCGATCCAGCTATTGCTTCATCTTCTAAAATTGCTGTAGTACTGAATGAGATAAGTGGCATTGGCGTGGCATTAATCCTATGGTAGCTGAGCAGCCTTTCCGTGGGCTTCAATACATTAAATACTCATGTAACATCGTTAAATAGAATAGAGTACATGACCACTTGCATTTTAAATATAGGAATAAATTCTTTGTACTATAGAAATTACATGGTCCTTCGAGGCGGATCTGGATCCTGACATTTTTTTTGGGAGAAACCCATCTCGTTTAGTTACTCGGACTCCCAATTAACCCTCGGCTGGACTACTGACTAAAACCCCTCCCTCCCGACACCAAGGACACCAGCCCGAAACCGTTTACCGCAATACTTCGGGCTGGGCCCATTAATTAGCTGCCCTCTGGTGCGATTCTTGTGGCCTCCTGATCTTTCGTGCGGATAGTATCCTCCACGAACCTGGCCACTAGCAGCCCCCAATGGCTCTCGCTATAATTCTTGATAACCGGCCCAGCACCGACACCATAGACAAACAAACAGCGTATGTTCAACATCATCTCTACCGTCTCCGCAATATGGACACTTCGGTGAGTCGGCCCTACCAACCTTGTGGAGGTAGTGCGGGAAGCACCCGTGTCTGCTTCTCCTGACAATAAGTATTACTTGGTGCTATTGCCTAAATTATTGAAGAGCTTTTTATACTTTCAGACCCATAATTGACTTGTAAGTTAGTAAAGTATTGTCCGACAGTACACAAAGTTTGTGCGTTCCTATGTTGCTTTAAGTCTAGCTTTCTTGTTCCCAGCTCAAGAGCGTGAACTTTAGACTGAAACACTCCATAATAAAAGAACCAGCTTTGAAGTTTTTTCAATCTTTGACTCAGGCAATTGATTCTTGACGAAACAGTCGATTCGTTCGTACTAGAGAATTCAAGCATTTGTGTATATAATCTGTGATGATTAGGAGGTATATCACTTCGATAATGTCCAGATATACTCCAAGCCTGAGTGCATTTGCAAGAATTGTTTCCTTACAATGAGCCTTTACGGCGGTTGTAGAAGTGATTTTAAAACAAAGCTGTCTTTGGAGTTTTTTTAGTTTGTACACGGCTTCTTTTTCTGTAATTTGGCACCACCAAACTAGGAATTCATAAGTGACCACTTACACCACATGCCACGGTTCTTCTGAAGGGTCTGTGGTAGGTTTAAAGGGCAGTACTAGCTTTGGGTATTGTGCTTGGGGCATTCGTATTCCAGTTGAGGTTCTTTGTCTCTCTCACTGGCGTATAAGTTTTACTACCCTCTGGCAAAGCTTATAGCCTTAGACATAAAGGACGAGGTCGTCCACAGGAACCTGTAAACCTATTATTATCTTACTGAGCCTGTGAATCTCGAGGAGATTCTGTTCGAATATTCTACCTTTATCGTGCGCTTAAAAATTTTTGGAATATAAGATCTCAAACCTCTACTATGAAAATTTTGTGAGTTGCTTTAAATACCTTGGGAGTGCCCCAACAAAGTTTGAACCACCACATAATACCCAAGGTTTACCAACAGGAACTCCTTTAGGATAACTGGAAACGTGAAAAATCCCGGCTACGGTAGTTTGGTGATATGGTCCATTGCACGGTGCCCATTTCAATTCGAACCTGCTCCTAAATAAAAGGCTTCGAAACAAAACTGCCAAGTGTATGTGATTTGACCTTATTTTACACCAACATACTTAGCAATGTTTACCACGTGTCGTAGCGCATTATCTTGTTCAATTATAACGATATCTGCCACTATGACCAGTTAAGCAAAACGATGATTATAATTTCACAAAGAAAATAACCGAGACGCAAACGTAACTTAATCTGAAGTGGACGACATTATTGCGTGCGAGAATGATTATATTCGGAGATAATATGTGATGGCGTTGCCCGATGGGCACACAAAATGCATAACGATGAAGAACGAATGATGATGATACGAACACACAGGTTTCGTTATACTACCATCTGAGAACCGGTAGAAAAACACCAGCTGCTGCCAGGGACCATAGTCGTTCAGTCAGCAAAAAAAGGTAAGGAGAAAGGGATCATCACCAGCCTGTATTGGGTTGGTTGGTTGAGTTGGCTGGACATCATCAATCGACAAGCCTAAGTGACCAAAGATAATGATAATGACAGAACGATCCACGGAATCTAGACGCGCGAATTCATTTTTTAGTGTAGTTGCTTGAGGGCAGTCGCGCCAACGCTGAAAATTATTGTAATCAACGAGTTTGAAGTTCGTTTTCAGTGTTTTGAAAAAAAAAATGGTTCGTGCCGATGACGAACGTACGAAAGGCACACTACATGGGGATTCGATGACGGAAAAGAATTAAGAAAATGTTATTTGTTAGGCGATGAAATTGTGGAGGGCCGAATAAAAACTAAAGATGCCAGTGAAAACAATAAACGCAGGAAAGTTTGAAGAATATGGGGGTCCTATAACGAAAGAGAACTGAAAGTGGACTTTTATAATGAAGGACGTACTTTTTCGTTTTGTCTCTCTTGATCTCATGATGCTCCAAGGGAAAGATTGTATATCAGCGCCAAGAGGAAAACGAAAAAGTGGTGTGCTTGCTAAGATATGGGGCAAGGCAATCCTCTTCTAGGTTATAATTATCATCGGGTGCGGTGTACATAATTTCACCCTAACTAGGTGATAATAGACAGCTGAAATATGCTAATTATTGGGGAATCAAATCGTGAATTATTACTGACTTAAGGTTTTAGGATAATTAAGTTTGTATAAATATTTCTTTTGGCGGGGAGATTTTTGAATGTTGAAAGGGTTTTATTTCTGCCATTCTTCCATTTCTGGGAAGCTATTCTGCTTTGTATGGTTGAAAGAACAGTCGTACTTTCTCTAATTTTTTGCATTTAAGTTGAGATTTGTGGTTGATAGCCCAGGTATTTTGTTGCTTACGTTTGTGATTGAAACCATAACTTATGTGAATTATTGAAAATTCAAAAAATACTCATGGTTTTGTTACTTTTTGAAAATTCGAAACTTCTTTTACGTAATTGGGTTAAGTTGATCGGCAGCTATTGATCATATGGAATGTTGACTTCGCGTAGATCTGGATTCGTTGTTACGCGGTGTGACAAGCTGAAGGTCTTCAAAAATGTATCGATAGTATCAGGTAAATAGTATCGATACTGACGGCTTATTACCTAACGACATATCTCATATTATGCCGATGTAAAAGTTTGTCTATTAAGCTTGGTAATTAAGTTAAAACAGAATCGATATGTAAATATTTTGGGAAAAAGTTGCTTTGGCTGTATGAGTCATCAATCATCAATGAAATTCTTAGCTATCCTTACTGTTTATCGGTGGGATGGTGGTGTTGCAGTCAGGTGTCTTCCTCTAGACTTAACTAGATCAATATTTTCCAGAAGGTTAAGAATCTTATTCCAGTGTACCTCACTTAGACTGAATGTTTCACCTACTCGGTACCACAAGAGTTCATAGCCGAATAGAGGACAGGTCAAAGGAAGTGATCTCCGTCAGAGTAGCTGATTATTAAATTAAGCTGAGTCGTGGTAGCTGTCAATCTCCGTCTCTGATTAGGGTGTAAATTCTCTCGAGAGTAGAATTATCGTTATCGAGGCTAAAGACAACTGGAAATTTTAATAAGGGGGGGGGGGGTGTGAAAAGTACATAGCGATGTTGGAAGAACTCTTATCGTATAAGTATATGCAATCAATAATATTGCGATATTCCGGTTAAAGTGATACAATCTTCAATCGATGTGTACGCCATTAAGACCACCATAAAACAAACAATCAATTGAAAATAGGAGTAAAATGCTTAACATATATATGTTAGAATCGAATCGGTCGAAGTTGATTATACAACTGTGTGGGTATTCCGCAGGATTGTAGGCCATTAATCATAAAATTATGTCTCTTTATATTTTTATCATTAATGTCCTACTATCCTGAGGAAAACAGACACAGTTGTAAACATTTAGCCATATTTTTTCAGTAATCAATATCGCAACCGCTTGCAGCGCCGAGAACTATTACATTAAACTAATTACAATCTCTAAATGTCATCTAATTCTCTACTGATGTGTACCTCAATCAAAAATTACAAAATCTTATATATTGTTTTTAGACCATTCATTGTGGTTGTTGCCTTGGAGAAAAATTCAACGTGATTATAATGAAAAGTTAGAAAAGTACATATATACTTCTGTTTCATCAGAGCAGACTGTTCTAATGCGTGATCGAGGGATATCATTTTCAGTTATTTTGTTGATCATGGTTGTGACGCTATCAATTAATGCACCGGTTTTAATCCAAGCATATAACACCCGATGTTAGCCCTTTAACGAATAAAATAAGAATATTTATTCACAGACAGACGTAGTTCTGTAACAATTCCTGGTCCTTCGAACCGGATCACAAGCATTAAATTTTCTCACCAAAAATTTGCAATTATCGCATTAAAATCTCACAATTCTGAATTCATAAATCATTAAATTCGACAAGAGTTTCTTCTGCATGAATTTTCTAAGCGCCTACACAAAACATATCATTAGTGTCTTAACGTTTGGAGGTTCCTTAAATTGATCTGAATTGATCCAAATACCATGTAATTACGTTGCCTGCTAATTACTAGAGATACAAAGCCTACAGCGTTCACACACACGCATATATATATATATACACATATGAGTATATATGAGAACATTTTAGTAAGTAGAGAATCAAGAATCTTTCGTTTGTTTTTCATCAGATGAAAAATTTATCGCGCTATCTGAAACGATGGCTAAGATGTGATAAAAATGTGACGTCATGCAGCTCGTTTTAGAAAAGATATATGGTTATGGTAAATGAGATGAAATGAACAGATGGACGATACAGATTTGATGGCAGTGTTTTATTAATGATATTAAATTGGATATTCAACGTAGTTAAGCCTCACTTCATCCACCTACTCATGTTAATTGAACTTTTAATATAAAATTAAGTTAAACCGATCCAACAGCTAACAGAAGCATCATCAGCATCGGCAACAACAACAACGTACGAACTAGCCCATCTCTACCTCTCTACACATTGTAGACATGTTTAAATCGTTTCCATTAAATCAAATTCTTCGTTCCCAGTTTTCAGTTAGTTAGTGTTATGTTGTGGTGATGATGGCCCCCCAGTTCTGGACCTGAGTTCTGATTCTGGTAATTCCCTGTGCATACCCCATCCACTTCATTCCACTGCATTTTACTTCGATCCAATGTATGAACGAACAGTCTACACCCCTTTAATCCCTTTTAATAATGTATGAGAAGCGAAGGGCTTATGTCATTTATATCGTTAAATATTGTGAAATTAATATTCCGGCGAGAAAGTTATAGCCAACAATGTGTGCTCTTTTCAATATTTGAATAAAAAATTAATTTCGGATTATCTCCTTTTTGTTGTATATATTTCTGTCCTTCTTAAATCTTTCTTATTCTTTGTGAATGAGTCGTAAGAATTTGTAAAGGTACATTACATACAAGGTGCTTTCGCAATTTACATCAAACATGGGAAAATGAAAGTAGGGTTAAAATTCTACTGAACGCAAGGAACCATTTAGTGTGAGGCCACCCCTCGCCCGTTATTATTTAAAATTTTATGTTGATTGAAATTTACAGAGCCTGCAGAATGGTTTTGATGTTGTTATTGTGGTGTATGTAATACTATTATCGTAAGTAGTTTCTGAAAAACAATATCCCAGAAGTTCTTTAAAGTTTTAATTAGAATTTACGAAATGCATCAATACTGAAGTTGTTTAAATTGGTGGAGAAATTATTTAAAATTAATGACATGGAAGATTTTCATTACCCGTGTATATTTAACTGGTCCCTCGAACCGGATTATGCTTTCGCACATTTGTGGTAGAGTGTTGGTCATATTGTTTTCCTCATATCTTCTTTCGATTCATTACTACGAGAAATTGTTAAGCCGTAGCAGATATCAAATCAAGATCTTCGCTAATTTTGTAAAGCACCAGGAGTTCGATCATCCAAAGTTTTCATCCACTTTTTGTCATTGCGACACCATATCCCCATTCATTTTTGGACGTGTCCAAGGCGTACATTTTTGTAAAGATAATTCCCGTCTGTATATGGACTCGAATAAAGGATACTTTTGAGAGCTTTAATATACCTTGTTTGTTGTTTCCAGGTATATTCTCCGGACACGGAAATATTTCAATTACTCCGTTAATCTTTGTCTATCCTGCGCTACGTTTATCTCGTGATACATACTATCTTCTAACCTGTTTGTTGTTCTGCTTTAGGACTTTATCGGATTTTTTCATCTGCATCCATTTGTATGCTCTATTTGAAAATATCAATCAAGCAATCCGCAAATTTTCCACCGTCTCCATGTAAACCGTCATCGTAAATAATTGGTATGTATCACTGACCTGTAATAAATGGACTGATCAATTTACTATTTCATATAGGGCCAGTAATCCTAGACACAGAATATTTATCTTTATTGGAAAAGAGGCAGCAATATAAAAATGGTACCATTCAAGTTGATGCAGATTGAGTAGCATGCTTGGTTCATATTTATATGTCAATGGCATATGTCCATGAGAGCACAAAATAGGTTTGCGCTTCGAATTCCTACACTTAGCAATCTTATCAGGAGCATGAAATTTTGGGAATGATAGGATTTTCCACTTAACATAAGAACATTCCATTGGGAGTTTGAACCGTACACCACCTTCACTCTTTTTTCCAAATTCAACGTCGTTTTGCATTTAATTTGAGTCGGTACGTTGAAGATATTTGGACAACAGGTGAAAAGCTGCAATTTATCCGTTGTAAATTTGGAACGATCCCTAATTTTGATTATACCAAGAGAATGACATAGTTTTGCATAATATAATCCCTAATCATGTTACCATTAAGGCAGGAATGTAGTGCCCATCAGAAATTTCAATTAGGAAACAAAAACTCTAAACGATAATTTATGACTCTCAGAAGTGGTATACCTGCCCAAATATTTCGCTGAATGCGCCACAAGATAAGATCATTTTAGCGTTAGGATCTGTGTTTTTTTCAACAAGGGAGTCCAAATGAAAAACGCCAGGAACCAAACATAATAAGACGAGAAAGAAAACAAAAGAAAAGAAGCAAAGCTTCAGAAATGCTACAAACCTTTTTAAAATTTATGTTCCACAGACTACAACAGTGGGTAGAAAAAAAAATCGTGGACACTTGAAAAAGAGAAGCAGTGTAGAGTGCAGCAGTAAAACAGCAGCCAAACAATCGTGAAAGAAGATGCAGCAGTAACAGCAGCAAATAAAAAAGGTAAAAATTACCTTCGTTTGGAAATCAGATAACAAGGTCCTGAAAAATCTAAGATAAAAACCACGTAAACCTCCTTTTTCTCCTCAAGACCTCCAGAAAAAAATAACAAAAAATGGATAAAAACAGAAATATCAGAAATGAATGGGGGCGAAAAAATTCAGAGGATCACAAAAGATCGAAAAGAGATGCCAGGGGGGAAATTTTACTTTTGGTGGTTTTATGAAGCAAGAAAAGGTTTCAGAACTAGGTTGGTTGGACAGGTTACAAGAGTTAAGGACCGGACAAATTTCGAGAAAAAGAAAGAGAAAAATAAGAGCATAAGATGAAGACACGAAAATGACGATGATAATGAGATTTTGCTGACTAAGGAAGAAGGTATATCTCTACATAGGTGTGATGAGAAGAGGCATAATTTTTCTTCCGAAATGCATGGGATGGCCATTCTATCAACTGTGTTGTGTTAAAGTCGTGTATCTGAAAGATTTAGTTCTTCTTTTGTGTCATTTTTTTCTTCTTGGACGTTGCTTTCCTGAGGGGATTTTTAAATGGATTTTTATGAGATGTGATTTTCTCCTTAGGGTTTAAACTGTTCATAGCTGAAAAAATAAAAAATTTTCTGACGAAATATCTGTCAAATTATTTTTAATTTAGAACCCAAACAGAACCTGACTTAAAAAAGAGAAAAAATCGAGTGCAAGAACTTCGCGTTTAGGGGTTCGTAGTTTTTGATTTTTAGGACTCAGTCTTAGTTCCGAAAATTCATCCCATTTGCAAGACCTCTAGTATGCCACGTGGCCAATCAAGAAGCCGGTCCTTGATTCAGAAATCCCCTTACTGGGGCTTAAATTGGGATCATTCGGTTCTACAGTCGAATAGCACCAACGATTATTCTGATGAACTTGGAGAACTCAAATTGAGATAGAATGATTCTTTTGCTCGGTATCTATAATATAAATTATGTACGCACGTTTCTTGTACGGCAATGGCCAGTATTGGTTGCTGCACCTACCTACCACAGAGTTTTCATACAGATTTACAGAAATTGGTACAAAGAGAATGCTTTCGGCAATGCACTGTCTCCTTCACCAAGAAAGGCCATAGCAATGCCAAATCGGAGCGATTGCAGTTTAGCCAGATGGGTGAACATACAGAAGGTCTATTCTATGCTTACAATCGATGGCATCACCAACTTAGCGCTGATCCAATTGGCCTGTATAGAATAACTGGTTTTATATTCTCTCTCTTCCTCCTTATTTACAAGGTGCATCATAGATGAAAAATCTGTGAAACTGCTCACTATAGAATTCAAAATCCCCAACAAGTTATGAAGCAAAATTCACATAGCTATAAAGAACTCCGTAGTTAGGTCATCATCGAAGCATGTCGGAGGAATCGGTTTGTTCTTCAGACATGGCCGATCCGTATAAAATTCAAGCCTTCTTGGTACAGGATTTAGCCGTTTGGATCGATCGGGATGTCGAGCTCTATATGAAACAGTCGGCCGTCCAGTTGTCTGTTGCCTTAATAAAGCCCAGCATACGCTCCCAATTCTTGATAATCATGTTTGGAGGTTACTAACGTCCCACGACTGGTTAAATTAACAGAGTGGTGTTTCCTTTCTTGTCAGTGTTACCATGATATGATTTGATCTATTTCGATTTTGAGAGGTTATTGCTGAGGATCCTGCACGCAGCTCCGTTTTTGGCTATGTGGAACATATGCGTTTACAATCCTGACAACTTTTTTACAAAGTACAAGGTCTATCGAGATGGTGAAGCTAGAAATCTAGTCACAGAGGACTGGGGACATGATCGTTATTCTGGATATAGCGTTAGTTGGGTAAATTTTTTTAAGCAGGACTGTAGATTATAAAAGAGGTTACAATACAATCCAGAATTTAAGTAGAAACAGTGAAAAGTTAAAAAGTTACTGCGGATAATAAAAGGATCATAGAATCATAGTCAGAGCAAAGAAACCCATTTATAACAATGCCCAATGACTTGCAGTTGTTTTTCAACATTAAAGCCATAACCATTGGTAAATGATGGCGGAATTCAGAACCGAAATCCTAGAAACCGTGCGCCTCACGACACCCATTGGGACATCTATGTTCATTATAATTTTATAAGTTATATGTTAAGAGATGTTCTTTTTCTGCGGTAAAGTGTAAATTCTATGATGGTAGACCATTTGGCTTATAAGTAATGTTAATGTCTGCTATTTTGTCATCCGTATGGACGAATAAAACACCATTTGGTTTATATTTCTCGTATATGTTGGCGATTTCGTGTCCGGTGATCGTAGCCTACACAATCGTGAGTATAAAACATTATTTCTTGAATACATAGGTGGTAAATGCACGAACGTTCTTAATTATACCATTTAATTCTATTATTGGTCTAAATTGGATTAAAGAACATATACATAATCTTAAAAAACTGGTCTAAACTTCTCAGTGGATATTTCGTTTCAGGACACTAAAATATTTTTGTGCTCTGACAATGCAAACATATCGACTTCGTCATGATTATTTAAATCATATATACAATACGAATGGTCTAAAGAAAACATGCAAAATTTCTTAACATTTCCTCAAAGCGTGTCAAAAGTTCGAAATTATTTCCGTTTCAAAAAGCAAGAACTGCACAGTGAAGCGAAGTCCTTTGTATGTTGAAAATATGCACACTTTAATTGTTAGCGAATGGTTACGACGATAATTAGTTGAAAATTGTGGCAATTTTCTGCGGCACGTAGCACTTTACGCTAGTTTATTTCAAAAACGACAAGAAAAGAAATCTGCCAAACACGAACCCCTTCTAATTTGGTCCCGAAACGAAATTCAACATTAAATTGTATCTGGGTGGTGGACATCGGTGAACACGGTCACATACACACAGCTATTCATGTGGAAGGAATTTTTTTGAAACCACACCCGTCTTAAATCTGAAAAGAAAGTTCTGAAAAGCAATATTGACCCGTTCGGGTCCCATTGGTCTTCTTAAGATCACATCCATGTTGCATGCAGACACATCTAAATCCCATTAATGGTCTGATGGGCTGTTTTATTGCCCATGACCATTGCTTGCTTGCCTGTGCTTAAGGCTCCAGTATTCTTGGGAGTAACAAAGATACATTTTAACATGATGTGTGCGCGCATAGGACAATCTCCTTCCGTCCAGAAAATGTCATTTTAACATGAAACAAAAGAGTCACATTCGCATGGAAAAGAAGCTGTAAATGTCAACCGAAGAACTATTTCCATTGTTTGTTAAAGAACATGCCCTGTACTGCTAGAGATCGTTAAATACATGCCACATAGGTGACGATAGAGCCATGTAGGGGGGCTCCGCCCTACAGAGACACTGCATCAGACAAACGTGGACGTGCAGTACAAATTTATTACTTTTTTGGCTGAGATAAAAACGATGAGGTTCTTCAAGTGATGAAATTCAATTACGCATAAACTGCAATAACTAAAAAATGAGGAGAAAAAGTGGCTATATTGTGTAGAGTCCCGGGGTGGCAATGGCATTTGCCATGCACAAGAGTCTCCAAAACTCACTGTACAAGATGACGACGGACAAGCCTTAACCTCAACCTCAAACTCATCAGATTCATATCCAGACCACGCAAATAAGGCTATAGCCAGCTACCACAAGAAGTGGTTGATTCTGGAAATCATTGGAGGCCATAAAATTCTCGTTTGTGCCGTTCAAATCGACTCTTTCAGATGTTGGCGGACGTCGTCGTCGTCGTCATCGTCTCCATCCCATCCGTCGTTGTAGTGTGTTTTTTTTCGAAGCAGGCAGCAGAATTGTAATAAAAATTTACTGGCAGCACTGGAAGGATATTGCCTTGGAGCATGCAAATATGCAAATAAAGTTAAGTGATAGGCAGATAGACGATGATCGATGGATGCTTCCCAACACATACTCCCCATCCTAGACTTAGGTATGCTAATGGTTACACTGTACTAGACATTAAAGTGTCAAGAATAATGTGTTGATGCCGGCAGGAAATGTCAGTTTAAAATGCGAAAGGGAGACAGATGAATTTCATGTAATTCATAAATGACTAAACTTATTAAAAACTAACCACAAAAACCTTACGGAGCTCATTTTATTAAGCAGAAGAATCTACTATGCTCACATATCACATGAGTTTCCATTAAAAAAGGTTACCAACACTGTCAGTGATTGATCCAGGAACTAGGATTCGAGCTGAGATCACTTCTAGGCATGAGCAAGTTCATAAAGTATTAAACGAAACATTGAAGTAATATCCCAATCGAAAGGGCAGCATTCAAAAGTACAGAAAAAATTGCCACCGTCGCTCCACTGCTCTACGTTTCCAAGACATGAACCAAAACCTAGAATTGAGCACTTATATTTGCCCTCAGGTTTAAATCGTCAAAATGCGTACAATCAGTCGGCCATTCCCTTCCACCCTCAGATTAGATGAATTTTAAAATTTCGTCCAAAAAATCCTGGTCCCATGGATTTTATGAAATTTGGGCGAAAATCTTTTTGACGTGGATTTGAACGCCAGTCGAAAGTTTTGATGAAACTAGGAGGGAAAAATTTATGACACGGTTTCGTTGCAGTCTCCAGCCTTCAGAAATTACAGAAAAAATCACCCCCACCACTTGATTGCCTTGAGTTCCTGAGATATGAACCAGAATCCCTCCAGAGGTTGCGATCTTCGTTTTTTGTCTGAAATCGGGAAATTATAACATCCTGAGATACCTTTATGTTTTTTTGTTTTTTTCAAAAACTACTTTTGCCTTTGACATCTTCGGCAGTCGATACCTTAGTTCTGCGCGGAGATGGATTTCCTCTTCCTTCGAAGACCATCCCACACCTCATTTAGTGGTTTAAAGTTACGGTCTATCCCGGCCAGATTTCCCGGACTACCTCTATACCGTGCAGATAGTGTAACTGCTAAAATCATATTGTAGTTCAACGCACCCAACAGCTCTCGTAAATTGGGTTTAGAGGGCTTACACGGTCAGCGCTACTCTGTACTGTTTTTTTGGTTTTTTATCTCAGTTTTTTACTTCTGTACTCTGTTTTTTTTTGCTTGTTGTCCTTCCCGGAACCAAGAAAGCTCATTCATGGATTGCGTCGGCCAAGTTCGCATTGTGGGTTAGCCGACCTTAAAAGATTGGGCTCTTGTAATTATTGGAGAGCCCTCATCTATCAACACTAATCAAAAAAGCATTATGTGCAGGCCTGCATCAGGACATAGGTGGGACTCTAGGAGAAAAGTCTTACTGAGCGATCAAAGATCAGACTCTCAGCGTAATTCACGGAAACCGTGCTATGGACATAGAGAAACTCTGTTCTATTCTATTTCCCTGAGCTTCTCACCCACAAAGCGGCACTACGAAGAGCATTACTCTGCAGAATCCCCAGTTAGCTATAGAGATTTCCATTTCCATAGCCTAGATGTGGATGTTATTTAGGCTATATTCGGGTACATTTCTTGGACACCCTTGTAGATTGCTTGGATCTGATATTTGTCAAGTCCCAAAGCTATCCAAATGTCCAGACTAAAAGAGCGAATGAGTTCCAGCACACAACTTGATATCGTCCAGGTATATCGAGGATCCAGCTCTACAACATCAAGGGCCATCGTTCGACAATCTTCAGAGAGGGTTCAACGCCATGCAGATCCATAGGAGACTCAAAGGATCTCTTTGGAAAATCCACTTCCATACAGGGATCTAGGCGATAGATTTCTAAGACCTCGATTAGCAAATGTTTTTGAATGTATTGACATTATCAATGTAGTGAGAAAACAGATTACTCCTACCCGTTTGTTCTAAGTCAGCTGATCCTGCATTCCATAGATCGTTTACGGTAGCCTTTCTGTTTCTCAGCTTGAGTGCTATTCATTACCAGATGTTGGTAAATTCTGTTACTAATGACGGACGTCTATAGGGTTGGTAAACACGGTGACTATTCCCATCCTTTTTAGGGCGAGATATATATAAGACTTGCTGTCAGGAATAGTGGAAATCGTTTTGATCTAGAAAAGGACTCCTCGATTAGGCTAGCCAATTGAGGGTGTACTTTAGGAAAGTGCTTGTGTTAGATATTGTCAGCTTTGTGAACATCCAGAGCTTTTCGGTTCTGGGCACGCTTGATCTCACCTTTATCATCCTCCATCGCGACATTAGTGAAAACCATACTTGAAGTGTTTGAATTCTTCGTGGTCACCGAAGAAACCCTTACATTATGCTGCACAGGTTTATTCCAGATACCGCTTGTAGTGTTATTGATCTTTTGATGTTCCTGGCTTCTTTCGATATCGGTATACTGAAAACTCCGTATAGCGTTGTAGCCGATCTGACACTACGACGGGCTTCCGCTTCAACGTGTTTAGAAACTTCGGTATAGTATCGCGATAACATGGCTTTCGGCACTTTGGGGATGTTTTCCCGAAGAGTCTACGGACGACGTTCCAGACGCGTTCTTTATGGTTCTATTCTTAATAAGATCAAAGAAAAACTAGAGTGGCAATCCTTTTCCGGAACATGAAAAGCATATCATAGCTAAGATTTGCAAACAAACTTTAGTAACAGTACACCAGTTTACAGTAAAACACATATTTCCACCTTTGATGTGCCGATAAATCATAAAAAAGCGATAAATAAAATGGATCCGGCAGTATGTTCCTTGCGTTCCTAAATAGTTTCATTTGGTCTGTTTAGATACGATTTTCATACACAACGATGACGTGGCCAGGTATTAAGATTTTTATTTTTGTTTTATTTTGTCTGCACTAGACGGTTTTAATCACTTTACAAAGTTTCGCACATCTGTTTTCATGGGAAAATACATCGAAAATCAATTAATACCTGACTTTCTGTGAACATATTGCAATTTTCGTGTTGCGATTTTGCTTCTTTCATTGCTTGTACGTTTTTCTTTTTTTTGTGGCATAGAATTTATTCTTTAGCTCACATCATCTTCCACTTATTTAATAATAGCTACAGAGGCAAATTACACAGTACAAGTGGTAGTAACAGAGAAAATACTGAAAGCATCGAAAAAGAAAAGAAAATTAAAATTGACCGTGAAGAAAAAAGAGGAACCGAAGACCATATACCATAGATTCCAAGTAGCGATCATGTAAATTAGGTTTGAGTGTAATTACGTTGCTCTCATTGCCATGGTGCACATTGTCAATTAAGCAATTAATTAGATTCGCCTCGATTAGAATCATAAGTGATCGTTTAGTTCGTGTTGTTTTCAAATTGTAGCGATCGGAACTACGGAAAACTTAACTTGTATGGTATGAAACGTGTTACAAGATGTTGTATTGTAAATTTTGTCTCCTAATGCTTGCATGTCCATGTAAATCTGAACTAATTCATTTAAAAATCAACGAATATATATATATTATATATAAAATATATATTAACAGCGGAACTCACTACTTTATAGCTTTAACTTCCAGATGTTAGGTTGTCAGTAAGAGGGGAAAAAAGCATTGGAACAAGGATTGATCTTTATGAATAAACATTTGAACATTTGATATATATTTTTAATTTTTGCTGTTGTAAGCATCCTGAGGGAGGGTCACCTCTTTCAAAAACGCTTAAGATCCTTGAAAAAGTTGACGCTGAATTCGATTTATTTGTCCTTGTCTTCGGAAACAGGCCGCTTTGATTTTGATTTGGTTGCTCCTGGGCTTTGATTTGGTTGTAGATATCTTTGGAATAGTTGCTTTTGAAGTATAAATGCTATAATTTTAATAAAGCAAGAAGAAAACTAATACTATTGAACCTCTTGAGGGTTTTACAGTAGGATACAAAAAATTCAGCGTAATAATCTAGTTGCGATATTCAAGATTCTACTCAATCAATATTCCCCTGCCTACTTCACCATGGATTTCACTCTATAATTGTCGTTTTTTGTAATATTTGTCTTTGTACATAAAGAACTTGTGGAGGAAGAAAATTTCAACAAGTACCCACTTCTCCATTTAAATTAATTTTTCCAAGGAAGAAGAGAAAAGAAGAAGAGGAAATCATTTTCCATTTAAAATTCATCAAAGTATATTAAACTCTTCATCTTAAGGCAAAAATATTTTTTTTCTCTCTATATAACAAGGAAGAAAAATTTTTCCAGAAACGACAGTAGGAAAAAACTGTTTATTTAAGGACCTTTTCCCATTCAACCGCCAGCCAACCATCCAGGAATTTCTATATATTTCAAATCTGGGGGAGTGTAGAGGTGTTCAGTTCTCTTCTTGATGGTGTCCACTTGACTTCCCTCTGAAGATGCTTGCTCTCTTTTTCTCTCTAGAGACGTGAAAAAAGATTCAACCCCCTGCTTCAATAAGGAATCATCGTCATATTCATCATCATCATCATCAGGCAACCGACTTTTGCGTATAATAAATGGGATTTTTTTTCCTCTGCGGGAGAGGGGAAACATTTGAAGTGAAAGTGGAACAAAGACAGAATTCCAGATGACGGTGATGTTTGTTGTTGCTGTCCGCTGAGGAATTGAAAGAAGTGGTAAAGGTTATAAGGGATGGGAAAAAACGCTATCACTTTACTCCCTCAAATATATATTCAGAGAAAGATGTCCACATCCTTCACTTCCGTGATAGTTCATAGCATTACACATCCACCTACATATTTTGTGTCCTCCGATCACGGGGGATTTCTATCCAACAAAAGTTTATTTACGCTTATCCCTAAGTCCAATGGCTTGGTATCCTGTGAGCAAAGGAAAGGACCTGCTAAAGAAGGGGATTTCTGGGTAATTGTTGTGCTTGGCGTGACGATGGTGATGTGATGAGATAAACACGTTAAACGAAATGAAAAGGCAAATAACCAACAAATCGGAAAGTCTTATAGGGTCCTCTCCAGTCCGGTATATAGATGTTAGGAAGAATGTTAAATTTCGGGATGTAATTAATGAACCGGATAGAACCTCACAAAGTTCCAAAATGGCAAGGCAACTGTGGGGGAGAGAAGATGGATAAATAAATCAAGGTGCACAGTAATTGAATGGATTACTTCAATAAATGCCCAGAGAATTTCTTGTTCCGTACCATAGTCCTCCTGTTCAAATATTATTAAAAGGTTCACTACCTCTGATTAAAAGGAAAGCTTAATACAAGTAGGAAGTTCTTCAGGATACCACTAACGAATTCGGTGGGCTTGAAGATGTCCAATTTCCGGGAGGACCGATATGAAGAGAAAAAAAAAGAAATATACACAGGAAATGGAAAGGAAGTGGACAACAGGTTGCTTGCTGCGTATAGGAAAATTGTTTACGTGCGCTATGCATTCGGGTGTGCAGCACTCACAAACAAATAAGATATAATGGCGTCAAATGAACTAAGTAGGGGTGAAAAGGTTGCTTGAACATCGAAGTGTGTCATCTCCTTCAATTCAATTAAGAGTTGTTAATTTGATGTGGAATTAAATGTGGGCATAGCGAAAGATGGGGTTTTTGGTTCCGATTTAAGGAGTGGAATAATTATATTATAATTGAATTATAGGTACCTGAAAATTTTGAATAATTGTGGTGAGCGGTAACACTGTACACTATATAATAGTACACTGTTTTTGTCGAAATAAAAAATATCTGCCTACACGTTTAGTATCTGAACCGTATGTAAAAACTTTCCAGAAGAAAACGAAATACCCAATCCTTACATAAACATACACCATCAAGCTCTTTCTTTGTTTACCTAAAAATAATCTGGGGTTCATGGCTTACACCAGAACTGAAAAACTGTTAGAAAATTATACGAAATGAGGCGGAAATAATTCGTAAATAGTACAACAAATAACGTCCACCGTAAAGAAAACAG
Source organism: Dasypogon diadema (assembly GCA_006980735.1). NCBI lineage: Eukaryota > Metazoa > Arthropoda > Insecta > Diptera > Asilidae > Dasypogon > Dasypogon diadema. Next base: position 994 of record QYTT01081122.1, on the reverse strand, counting down.
CTTTGGACACTAGCCGCAAAATCTACAAACAAATAAAGAACAGAACAGAATGGTCACAATATAGTTATATAAAGAATAAAACAAATAAAATACCCCCCAAAAGAAAAAACATTTGCCAAAAAGGGAACCTGTCTTAACTCTCTTATTTATATTTTCAGAGTGGCTAAAGGATGGAAACTTACTTCTTTTCAAAAGACCCACACATAAATACAGGTATCCAAAGAAAAAACACATCCACACACACATAACATACTCAAGAAGTCACACAAAATAAACAATATGATAAAATTGCGATAGAAAAAGTAAACAAACAAAAGAAAATGTGAGTAGATGGCCGCATGATGGCAACGTTAATGTTCTTTGGTCCTTCGGTTGTTTTCTCAGAAGGAACGCACATTTGTTTTAGAAAGTTTCTTTTTTTTATCTCAGTGGAAAAGGATTTTCAGATGTAGAAGAAATAAGACAGAACAAATATTGTTTCCAGTTAAATTGTCGAAAAGGGATGAGTCGAAAAAAGGGAAAATTTCTCAGATTTTCAGGAATTTGTAAAATAAACTCTAAAGGTCCTGGACAATTTCTTGCCTTCTATGCTTTAATTTATACACAAAACTTGTCTAAAAACTGCTTGCAGTAAACCTATATCTTCTCACTACGATTATTGTGTTGGTATAAGTGTTTATAATGTGATAATATAATAAGCTCAGCGGATACCCTATAACCCTAAGGTACAGTCTTGGCGAAAAGGAAAACAAGAAGGGGAAGAAAAATAACAAAACTTTTTCACAAACCGGGAATTAGCAGAAATTACACAAAAAGCTTAATAACTCCGAGACTATCAAAAATCGCTGAATATACATATGGCTCGTTTCGATAGATGTTGAGGTCTTCTATCATACTTCTCTCTGTGATCTGTGATTCATGGGTCATGGCACACCCTGTATAACATTTTAATAGTTTCGTATTGAAACCGACTGGTGGTGGTATGAAAAACAAA
>QYTT01081119.1:0-10312 GCA_006980735.1 Dasypogon diadema | reverse complement strand
AAAACTTAAATAACTCAGTAAGCTTATTAACTCTAACTGATATGATAACTCTGTAGTCTGCTGCCAAAAAAAGCAGCTATTGACTGCTTTTGATGATATCTCTAACATTTTCCTTTATTGTTCTAAATTGCTCCGTTTCACTACCTCCGGGTTTCTTTTCCTCCCAATTATCCTGCCACCGCGTCAGCATAATCGGGGCTCTATCGCTATTAGCACTGTTAAGTCGTTGTGAACATACATATGAAAAATATGTTATATATCTAAATTAGGTCTCAGCTAAATTTCCACTATTTCATTTGATTTTTAACTAAACGGAAATATGTCCTGGGAGTGTTTAAAGAATCATAATTTCTGCTGTTTTGCATACTCGGACAGATTTTCGTTTGAATCTTAGTCAAACATAAGTTACCTGTAGATGGGGTTTTATACCATTCAAACAATGCAGGGACTTCTGTAAGTAAACGGAAAGTATTTTGCACGATTTATTTAAAAACAAAAAGTCTTAAGGGATTTGGAATAATTAAACCGGTATGTTACTTTTTATCTATAAAAAAAGGAAGTATTCTTAAGAGGCAGACCCATGGAAAGAAACATAGGCAATACGTCTCTCGGTCTATGTTCGTAAAGACTAATTAGAATAGTTTTCTTGGAATTGAAATAGTTGTTTTACCTTCGCAAAAAGAAAAACTTGTACATTTTATACGTAAACACTTTAAAAAGACTTCTGCCTAATTACTTGAAAGGTTTCATTGATATATTTGGACAAATTGTACGCTGCACAACCCAACCTCACCTTAATTCCAAGAAAAAACGAAGGAAAGACACCAGAAACGTTGCACTAAAGATGGGGTGAATCAATTTTTTAATTAAGGTCTACTGCAGGGCTACAGTTTACCATTTCAAGGCACAAAAAGCTTATGCATGCTTCGATGGAGGTTTTCTGTCAGAGCCAATGAGGAAAAAGTGGAGTGTTTCGAAGATGGGGCGGAGAGTGGACGAACAAGTAAAAGAAACTAATTTTGCCTCTTTGTTCTGAGTGCAGGCAGAAGTTTCCTTATCCTCGGATATCATTCCGCTTTGTGAACCAGATAAAGAGGTACCCCTGCCAAAGATAGCATCGAGGGGGAACATAAAACCCCCACAACAGACAAGGGATTTTCCTTTCCGATGAATAAGTGGCAATAATAGTCAAAAACGGGCAAAAAGCCCTTATACCCCCTCACGAAGGTTCAAATAACAAGGAGCAGGGCGAGAAACGTAGTGAATTGGATATTGAATTGGAAGAAAGTTGAAGCTGGCTGTAGCATACTCAAACGTCTAGGAAGCCTTCTGCTGCCATAAGTTCCACAGACCTATAGCATAGCATACTGCAGTATCAACAGGAAGGAAAACGTGCGGAGGAAGCTACGGCAGCCTAAGCTGGCCTGCTTCTAGCTTTGCAGACTGATTCAATGTAGTCCAAATGTTGGTGGTAGGGTAGTGGAGAGTTATAAAAATAGATTTAAAGGAAGTGGCACTATGTCTCTTGCGGGACACATCGGAATGGAAATATCTCAAATAATTCGAATTGAATGTCTGCTCAACCAACCGCTGTGATAAATCATCGAATTTCGATTTTGTGGGAAACCGACGTCGAGCCAATTTGCAAATTCCATTTCTCAGCCATAATATCCATTTCTGGCTCGCAGATATAGTTAATATCTCGGGAGCGATTTGAGAACAAGCCATGAGTGAAAAATAAATGTCGAGCAAAGTTGATGTAAAAAATCTTCCAGCGGTAATAGCGCCTACGAATACCATTGCAATAGTAAATCTTTCATGGTGGATAAATAATATACCAGTCCTGTAAAACGAAACTATCCGTCTACTGAGCTGAAAAGAGATGGCAAGGCATATCCTAGTAGTAGTGAATCTTTGTGCTTGTATGAGAAATTGCCACTGCCTAGTGTACATTTTGAATTTTAAGTAGCCCCAAAGAAAAGGTTGTTGGGAAAACAGAAGAATCATCATAAATAGCGTTTTGGGTAGAAAAGTTGTAACAACGTTAATAAATGGGTTTGCAAAAAAAGTGGAATTTTATAACAGAAAGCGCGAAAAATTTCCAGATTATGTGTTTGATAATTCCTGGTTTCTAATGGAATCTTTCATAAATTTTGAATTTTATGAATTTTGGCATCATCAGAACGTGTGTCTTCTTTACTAGAAAGCGAGGAAATTCCGAATTTTACTTTTAAATTCAAAAATACACTTTTTAATTTTGGTTGAAACTCCCGTCCAATAATTTGTGACATTAATGTAAAAAACCCCACTTTATTAAAAAATACCCCGTGCGTTTCTTCAATATTTTAAGTAGGTATATAATGTAGTGAACACTTTTCTCCGACACAAGTATCATAAAACATCTACATACATTGCAACCTGTCCATCAAATTACATCAAATTAATGAATAATCAGTATTGAAGAAGACGACAAGTAAATAAAAGCGTTCATAAGATATTAAATTAACAATCAGCAGAGAAAGGAGCTGTAAAACTTGAAGAACTTTCATAAGTAAATTTATATGCCGACGGCGAACTAGCAATAATAACTCAAGATATCGATTACAGCTTCTCTTCTATAAATACGTATATTTGATATTTTCAAAAGACTTGGCCTTTATGATTTTCAAAATAACACCCATAGACTTAGTAAAATAATACAGGCGCGAGCTCAAGCTTGTAAAAAAAATTTTTAAGTAAGTGGAAAAGACTTTTATGCTGACAGCTTTGCCTTTGACAGCTGTCCCTGGGGGAAAGGTATTCTCTAAAATAACGATGGAAACAAAATACAATAACTTTCTCCTCCTTGCGATGGTAGCCACCATGAATTTCCTAAGAGTATACATCGTAGAGATTCACTGCTCAGGACAAATAACAGCCTGGCTTCTATCTTTTGTATCAAACCTCATGAATTCTTAAAAACCTTATTGTCAACTTGTCAACAGCTCCACTTCCTTGATGTGCACCACTAAACACACCGCTACCACCGACCCCATCGTCTGCTTTACCGTCTTCTTTGCACGGATGCATTTATAAAATGAATATGAACGTAAACCTAGCACATAATTCAAATCCATGACGTAAATATCTCACTCCCTTAATTCACCGGCGTACCACCTCTAGCAGAGAGAGCACCCTGTATGCCTGTATACAGTATATCTTCCAGAATGCCATGGAACGTTGCGGTTAGGTTAGAGACTTCACTTCCATTGTCCCTAATGTTCTTAGGACAATGTCGTGTGCTTGGCTTCTCTGTTTGAGATGTGACACAGTGAATCATTGGATTTCTTTTGTCTTAACCTGAAAGAGATCCCAGGGAACCGCACATGAATCTGACATTGTTCCCCACAACAGTAGAATGCTATTTTTGAAGTGATTTTGATACTGTGCATGGGTCCCAGTTCCCAGATCGTGGATATATCTCATCGATTGTTTCCTCTTTCCTCTGTTGAATAAGATTTTTGAGGTATTTTGTAAGTACTCATAAGCTTTTGTCCTTTAACAATGAAAGACCATCAAAGCCTCTTACATCTCTTAAAGTTAGTCATATCTTTTGGAGGGAAACAACAAGCTTATGCCTTAAGGTTTTGTTGAAGTTGGAAGGACTAAAAAAGTTTCAAATCGCCTAATGTAAAATATTTTCCCTATAATTCAGTTTTAATAATTGTTTTGGGGCACACCAATATTCCGTTTGAGTTCAGCATGAGGTATTGATGTTCAAGGAATCGTAAATAATATATAAGAGCGGCCTGTCCCGTCTAATAAACTTGGAAGCTTTGCAATAAAAAACTTGGAAGCTTTGCAAAAGTACATATAAATACAATTGTCGCATTGTGAAAGATTTGATTTGATTGAAAGTACTCACAAACATAATACGAATCCAGATAGAGGAGGTTAAAAGATATCTTACGAGCACAAATTACTAATTAAGTACATTTTATTATTTTCGTTTTATAGAAAATGTCGCTATTTTATTTGTATTACAGGTACGTGTTTCATACGCCTTCAAAATCAATACTAGCAAAAGTCGAGCGTTACAAAAAAGGGGGATATTGTATTGTCTTATAATTTCAAAACTGGAAGAAGTATTCAAAAGATAAATATTTTGTCGGATGTCTGTACCTGTTATGACCTTCGGGCCGAGCCCGAGGTGGTCGCAATATAACAAAATTTTACGCTTCCCGGGCTTTAGATCAATATAATTTCAGAATGCGTAGATTAGAACTACGGAAGTACTTACAACAACTTGTAAGGGACCAAAGGAGGAGAAGTCGGTAGGATGTGAAACGACAGAGCCTAGACTACATAATAGCTTGGAGATACTCCTACTTATGGGCCGATGCACAAGAGCGGCATTCTGCCGCGCGATCCTCTGCGATATTTGTTTGTGCAGGTGGTAGGATAACGTGTTTAATATTTCAATTTAATTTATTTTAATTTAAATACATTACCCTACGGCCTGTGCCAATAAATGCAGAAGAGTGTCGCACGTCAGAATGAGCAAACGAGGAGGAGAAATATTCTAGGTTCGAAAATCTTCCTCTCAGAGCAGGAGCTGTTTCCGATGCTACTGAGTTGAAGCGACACATTTCCATCTCGGCCTTGTCCCTTTCCTTAAGGTGATACAGAATAATGATCCTATGCCTGTTGGCAAAAAAGGAAACTTATTTACTCTGACACTTTACTTTTGTCCCCAGGACTTACAACTGATAACTTGGATATTTTTGTTCTTATTCCTATTCTATCTGCTCTGAAAGCTTACATAGAATACTGTCAGACTCCGTGCATGCTCGACGTCGTCCTTGCCATCTCCGCAATATGGACACTCCGGTGAGTGGGCTCTGCCAACCTTATAGAGATAGTGCCAGCAACGTTGCCAACCTTCAAGCTGATAAATTCCTGAAAGCGGGTCGAATAATTCCCGATTTTGCCCCATTTTTCCCGATTTGTTAAAATTCAAAGGAAGTAAAAATAAATAATGCTTTTCAGATACATACAGGAACTCACAAACCGTGACAATATCATTCACTCTGACGAAACTAAAACTTAATGCAACACGCAGAAATAAATGTTAAGTCAAACTAACACTTACGCATGTCGAATATGAATTTGAAATGTACAAGCCATTCTACTACAACAGTCGGCTAGTGATTAGCAGAGTGAAGTACATATCGTCAACATTTTTGTAGAGTACGTTCGTTCTCGAACTGGAAAATGTAGTAAGTTTTGCACAAACTATGTACTTGAGAGCAGAATAATGTGATTGTAACAAAAGCAAAAATTGTTATGAGCATCTCTCACTATTTGTCAACAATTCACTAACAAAACTGGAAAATAGCAGATAATTAAACTTGAGGTAAAATTAACCCTTCAATAGAATTTTATGAATTTAACTGGAAGCAAATCTCTAAATGTGTTGCTTTTCAATTATTTGTCTATTCGAGACCTCTTGCAAACCAACATTCAACCTATAGCTATAATATGTACTCCTTCTCTGAATGAAACCATCCTCCACTTTTTTGATTTTCCTACACTCAAAAAAATTTCTCACGTCTAAATATCATGAGGGTGTTGTTGACTTCACTGTTGAAATATTTAATGTTAATTCAGCAATAAACGAGTTAAAATAACTCAAATATTGTCAAAATAACCTGCTTCTTGTCGTATTATTTTACAAAAGTTGTTGAGATAACAATATGGATTTTGTTAAATCATTTCTCTAAAAATTAGTGTTTTGAACAATGAAAGAACGTGAACATTTGAATAATTCAAGCAGTTAATTTGTCAAATCAACATTGTAAGATTGTCAGATTAAAGGCAAACTTCGTTAATTCGTTCTTCAATTTTGCATTGACATTGAAAGTATTATAATCCAAAAGGTTATACTTTTCTTTCAAAGAATACATTCTCTGATTCTTCGAATTTTACACGAATTCGTGGGAAATGTTAATTTTTGGTATCGGGCGACTTTTGTACCGTTGTCAGACGAAATAGATCACTATTGTGTTAGTTTTCAGAAATGTGCATGCCTGTAAGAAATTAGTTCTTCCAAAGAATACATTCTCTGATTCTTTGAATTTTAGACGAATTCGTGGGAAATGTTAATTTTTGGTATCGCACGACTTTTGTACTTTTTGTACATTTTCACTTGTTGAGTTAACAGAATTTTATTCATGTTTTAACAGATATCCCTTCACGGTGACAACGTTGTGTTACTTGGCTTGAAGTGTGGTTCTTTTAGTTCATCCTTATCAGTGTTTAATGGTACTTTGCGCAGTGTAAAGATGGATTCATCGAGCTTTGAATTATCCGCGGTGGATTCAAATGTTGTAACTTTTAGTGTCGACGACATAGAGTCGCTCTTCCAGCTTAAACGTAAAACGAATATAGAAGCTGGAAATTTAAATGATGCAGCATCATCGTGTGTAATATTACAAAATGAAAACTTTTCTGAAGAAGTGTTTAGTGAACAAAACTCTGAAGTTCAGTGCAATTATTCTCAAGAAAGTGATGCAAACAAAAATTTACGCAATTCTAACGAGGATTTGAAAAATTTGTTAAGTTCGTGGAATTTTAGTGACTTTAATTACGTTTACAAACGGTGTACAGGTATTCATTAACATGTACAGAGCGCATGTGATTACCCATTAAATCCTGCAAGGACATGTTGTTATTGCCTGCGCATTGCACATGATAAAAAACAGCGTTTGAGTAAAATAAAATATGTAGTGCCAAATTTTCCGTAAAATTTCGTAAAGTAAAGAAAATTAGTTATCAATTTCTTATTTCTTCCCTTTACTTTATATTCATAAATTAATTCCTTTGATTCAAGCGCTTTAAAAAATCTTTTAATTAAATTTCTTTAAATTTCTCACCTATCAATTTACATTTTTTAAGATAACAGTATAACCATACGACATTTAAAGGTTATTGAAAATGAGGAGATTAAGCAATTGATTCCTCGTTTGGACGACCGTATTATTTTTAAAGATGCATTAAGAAAGTGGAGGGATAATACTGTAAGTGATTATTTTATTATGGAAAAGAATTAAAAATTAAAGAAAATACAATTCAAGACCAATATTGAGGACAAAGATGCTAAAACGGTATCACTGAATACTAATGTGGCTCAATGGATTGAACAAAATGCTAATATATCAAGCCGTTCAAGTAAAAGCGATGATGGACATAATATAGTAAGAAATATTATTATTGAGTCGGTATAATTAGCAAAATTTTTAAAACAGAATTTGGACGCAATTTTGGAAGACTCAGCAACCGGTGCTTTAATTTTAAGTTTTTATCGAAAAAATAATGTACTATATGAACAGCAGCAGCAGATGCTGGTGGATGCAATTGTGGATTATTTCTATAAAAAAAACAGATTGATGAAACCGCAGGATATGCAAAAAATTGCAGAAGCCATTGTGAGAAAGTTTCCCTCTGAAGTGAATCTACATGCGTTTCATAATTGACCTGGTAAGTCACCAATTTACCACTTTAGCCTACTAGACCATGGTCTGAAGTGGTAATGTGGTGGCTTACCAGATCTATTCCAGAACGCAGCCCCTTTTTTCATTTGACAAGAACTTCCATTATACCAACCAAGTGGTACTGATGGTTCAAATAAATTTTCCATTTAAGATAACATTGAAGTAGAGTTGGATTAACAATAATGCACTGTTGATCTAAATACGTTGAATGGGCATTCAATGTGCCACACTCGTTAATATATTAATATTAAATTGTTGGTAAGTGCTTATCCTCTTGTTGTCTTAAACACATTGAATTGTTAATTTGTAAGGAGTTTTCTTATAATCTAACAAGAATGGTATTTAACTAAACAGGTGGAATTAGTTGATACAAACACAAGTGGAGACCTTTAAAATAACGCTTTTTCTCATATTGCTTGGACAAGAAGTATTGTTAGCTGAAAATCGTTAGTAAAATTTGTTGAAATAACGTGAAAATTTGTTATCTGAACATGGAAAGTTTTTTGGGTGTAGTAGTAGTGGCAGAGAATGTAATAACCGCCCTACCTCAAGGGCTGATAATTACATATTGCACAAACAACTCCTTTGTGTAGACTGCCTTTCGGGTCAAGTTCTAGTAGTTCACTTTAGTTGGAAACAATACGAGTTAACAACAAACCTATAGCTATACTCTTTCTGCATTAGACCATTACACCAACTAAAAATATCAACAAGTCTTCTCACTGGTTCCTGTGTGCTATGCTATGTAACTAGCCAAATATGCAGTCTTCAAACCTCCATAATGAGGTCTTATATTGCATATCCTTCGCCACTCGGTTTTTCTGTAGCATAATTATCCAATTTACCTGAAATTTTAGTTTGCTGGTTGCTTCCTTATTTAATTTAAAGATCATCTCAACCATGTCCACCCATAGCCGTATAATCTTTCGGAGGCTAATCAAACGCAGTATTACCTGGGCATTAACTCGAACAAAATGTGCTTCCCTCTCGATTGAACCTTCATACATATATGTATTATGTATATATATACGTTTTTCTCCTAGCAAATTTCGTTTAAGGTTTCCAGGAAACAGAGAAAAACTTCCTCTTGAGGATAAGTCAAGCTTGGCAATAAACAGATTCTTTAACCCGTGGAAAAGTCCTTCGGATGTTTATCGATTTCTGTCATTTGCTAATCTAGAATAGCTCTTGACATAGACACGGTCCTGCACATCACACTCACACAATTTCATCCTTTGAACTAGCACTACGAAAGGCTTTTCCATTTTCGTTGGCACAATGTCTACAGTAGGACTAGTAGAACGCTAATGGAAAAGCATTCCACCGTGAATTAATGGATCGTAATAGCATAGCCGAAACTCAGCGAGAGGTCATTGTATTGCCTGCCTCCAAATTTCATCACACCTATTCAGCACCTTTCACGTGCCTGCTGCGGAGTTCCTCAAGTCACTGCGACGGGGACGGCTTGGCCAGAAAATTTGCAAGAGCAATCGTTTTTGGTTGACAGTTTACAGTTTCCACTTGAGCGATTCGAATTCTTTTCAGAGCATTTTTCCACAGTCGAGCAGGAACAGAAACTAGAGACATTTTAATTTCTTTCAGGGAAATTGAAACTCTCCTTACGTTCCCGGACTCCAAATCATCTACTTTGTCTCCAAGGCAATAACATCATCTGGTTGCAGGAATTCGGAATACGGGCGATTATAAAATCGAAGGACTGGTTCACTGTGGACATTTTTTCTAAAATAAGAAAACGAGAAAGGAAAAAATGGAAGGATTGCTATAAGGTGAACTCTCCCATTCTAGTCTACTGCCAGTACGACGGAGCGGAAATGAATTTCCGATAAACAATAAACGACAATGGTAAGGAAATGAAACGTGGACAAAGGGATACACACGAAAAGACATTAAGGAATATACAAGGACTGAGGAACTGGACATCTCTGGGGCTTAGAGGCGACCTTTTCGCCTCAGATGAAGGAAAGATAAGCGAAAAGAGACCTTCTTGCATGGGTGCGATTTGGGGATTGTAATGGATGAGGCTTGCCCGTAGAGCACAGAGCTACCCAAATGTCGTAAGGGTCAAAAAGGATTCCTTTCCGTATGGAATTGAAGCACGCATACTTCAATATGTTTTGTGTTTATTTGATGCCTCGTAGGTGTTTATCCCTACCGTAACATATTCGGGATCAGGATTATTGGGGTGCACAGAAAAGTTGTCTTGCCTACACAACCCCGGAAACTCATATAGAAAACATCAACAGCCAGTTGAGGCCGAAATTGATTGAAAACCTTCACATGCCGCTATAATCCTTAGTTTTCTCTGGGAGAATCTCTGTGTATACTACACTCCTTGGGATTTAACCTTTTCCCTTGAGTGAACTTATTCTGGAATATTTATCCTGTTTTCGGGTGTGTTTACAAAGACCTAGCACTTTTGCATATTGAACGCATTCGTCCTTAAAGGATTTTATCTGTTGTAAGGGTTACAAAATTTTTTCAAGATAAATGAAGCAAGGAATGATTATTATCAATGATTTAGCACCGATGAAATGATGAAGGGTCCGCGTATTTCTGTACCATTTTCTATGCTGTTGAAAAGCCCTATTACTTCGTCAAATACGAAAAAACTATAAAATAAAAAAGAGAACATAAGAACTTCTTCCAACTGTTTTGAATAAACTAGAAATTTTCCAAAATTCAATTAAAATATATTATGCTAAATATAATACATGCATTCCTTGCATTGTTGTTTTTAACGTTTTCACTTACATATAATC
>QYTT01081118.1:0-14412 GCA_006980735.1 Dasypogon diadema | reverse complement strand
TTTTTTTTTCTGGAAATGTACAACTGTGGGCTGGGTTGGCTGGGATTTGGGTCAGCAGCGCTTGCGGTGCCCGTGGCGGTATCATTCATTTTGCTTTCATTGAGGAAAATGACCAAAAAGTAACTCGCTCTGATATTAAGCGTTTTTTCTTTCATTATATTAAAAATATAACATCGAGCGTTTTGCTGATTTCTCCGTTAGTTCGTTTGCTCCGCTTTAATTAGAAATTCCTTTTGTTCATAAACTTTATAAAATCGTTTTTCACTTTCTTGTTCATTTCGTGTTTCACGCTTTAAATCGGGGTTACCTGCTGGCCAGATAGCGGCGATGGCAAGGAGGAACACATGTGAACACGGAGTGCACGGGGGGAAGCGTAGCTTATTACGTCTTATCTGCAATTATATTCCATGATTAATGGATTGATACCTTCTGATGAATTTCGCCCTGTTAACATTTCATTATTTTCCCTGCGAATATCTTTATTTAAGCTGGAAAGCAAAGTTTTGCCCGCTCATTGAAAAAGAACATTTCAATTTACTCCAGATTACTTTAGAGTTATTATACGCGATAATTATTAAAAATTTATTTGTACCTTTGCCTAGAGTTTATACCAAATCTATTGAAATAAGAACTAAAGAACGGACATAAATGTGCAGATGAATACGTGAAAATGAAGCATTTCTGAAGAGGAAAAAGGGTGGCAACTGGCACCCCACAAATGACAACTGGGTCACTACACCAAAATTATTCAAATAAGTATCGCTACTTATGTATCTAGGCAGTAGTAACTGAGTGTTCCAATTCGGCGTTAGGAATCAGTTACGATACCACATAACCAGTTCAATAGTTATTTAAGACGAAACTTAAAATTTTTGGAGGTTTACAAAAAAAATTTTATTGTTAGGAGATACCCAATTAAATGTTGTGATATTTCACAAAAAAAAGTAGGTACTATATAACTTTTCAGATTCCTTAGAATGGCTAAACATGGTTTCAAGATTGAAGAGAAGATTCAATTAAGATAAATGTGTTTGGCCCTCGGTCATATCTGCTTATTGCTAATACACTACATCGGCAATTTAGTTTGTAGTGGCATTTGTGACATTTTTATATTTGTATTTCCAGAATGACGGACGTGACAATCGTAGTCATTATTTTTCCAACATATGCGAAGAATTAAAAGGAAGTTTCTCCGAGAAAAATAAAATGTAGTACATTTACTACTATTGTAGTATAAGTTACAGCACTGTTAACAATTACGGACGTAACAAAAATGGAAAGGCATTGAGCTTGATTTTAAAATCTAGAGTAAACATTTTCAATTTCAACCAAATGAAGTTGGTTAAAATTGATTTTCTGACCGAGAAACGTAAATTTCAATAATGGTAAATTTTTGAAGTGTTTATTTTAACGATCCTAAGAAATATTAACACGAAAAAAGCCAACGTCTGGAACTATAGTCGATCCAGCGACCTCCCGATTTCTGGTCGGGTGCCCTACCGCTGAGAGATTACAGACTTGGCATTAGTCCATTTCCGAGTGCAACAGTTCATCAGCAAATGCGTAGTGGTGACTGCTTTTTATACCAGCTATTTGTTTTTACTTTTTCACGCCTCATAGATACTGGCTTTTAAGTTGCATTTTTCTCATTCTTATCAAATCCAAAATCTTTTTTTACATGATCTTTTTTACACAATTTTGAAATAATTTTTAAATATGTGCTAACCCAAATTCCAAAATAATTTTATAATTAAGAAAAAAATTCCAAGTTTCATAAAATATCTACATATAAAAACTAAATTACACACTATGTATATGTGTAGGATTCAGAACGAAAAAAGCAACTGACGCGATCGAGTTCTCTACCGAGAACTATGCGTATAATACTCCACTGTCCTAATCACTGGACTACCAGCGCTGTTACTGATTCTCCCTTCAAAAGCTTGTTTTATAGAGAAGCCTCAGGATCAATGATGGGCAAATTGTCTACACAACGTAAATTATGCCATTGGTGCGTAAAAAATGACGTAGTCTTCATCGCAATGTTTCACGTAGACAATGTAGTTTATGTCAGCAATGCAGACAGTGGATATTATATAAATATATATATTGTTTTGGGGATACTTATTTTATTACTTGATTTCAGGGTTATCCTTATATAATCTGTTATTTTACTCTAGTTTTTCTTGTATTTACACCTTTTCCCTGGGTTGCTAATGAGTAAACTCAAAAGTAAAAATCGCCTCATCGATCGACTCAAATTTTGAGCGGACTGAGAATACTGCCACTCCTTGAGTTCGCTCAGAAGTTAATCCACTCAAATTTGAGTCCTATCAAAATTTGAATTCGATCACATTTGAGTCCGATTAAAATTTAATTCTGCTCAATTTTTAGTTCGCTCAGTTTTGAGTCTGTTTAATTTAAGCGCGGAAAGTATAAGGGAATTCAAAACTTGAGTGGACTCAAAACTTAGTGAGTTTAAATTTTAATGAGACTTAAAATTGATCTAATTCAAATTTGAGCTTACTCAAATCTTAAGTGGACTCATTTTTGAGCAGACTCAAAAGTGGAGACCGCTCTAAATTCGAGTCAATTATTGAATTAATTCGAAACTAGAATTTCTTGCAAGCCTACCTTTTGCAGAAATTTAGGCTTCTACTTTTCCCCTTTTCCCTTCGGTCCTGTAGAACTGTTATGAAATTCATATAACAGTTGTTTTATTAGTCTTGAATTTAGTGCTGACTAGTCAAAAATACTTCGCGAAATAATAGTTGCCTACTAAACGACTTTTGTGTTTTAGATATATAAATACTTTTAAAAACATGTATATGTATCTAAAATACAAATCCCACATTAGGACACATCACATTACATGAGGTGGTGAAAAAAACTCAGTTTTTAATACCAAGCCTAGAAAAGTGTAGTGAAGTAGTTTTTGACTTAAACCCACACTGCTGCTGCTTCTTGAGGATTTCAGAATAATTTTATATTATATTATATAATTATATGTATTTGCGAGAATAGCATATAATTTCACCGTTTATGCCCATAGAATTCTAAGGGATAACATCATCTTGAGAGTTAACTCCTTTTTCTTCTTGTAGTTCATCCAGAAACAAAAAAGCGTTGTAATCAGCTGTTTGTATTTTATACAAAATGCCTGACAGGCTTAATTTCCTGGTTTAAGTATTTATTACATGGTAGTGAGTTAAAGGCTTGCAATCATTGAGTAGAAGAAAACAACGAGGATTACATGAAAAGTTAAAAACTAGCAGCTTATTCCTCTAGTATTGGGAAAGCAGTTACATTAGGATGAATTGTAAATTCTGAAATGACTTAAGTAATTTGTGAGACTTCTACGGACGATTTGAGATAATTATATTTTACTGAACTGAAAGACTATTAATATGATTGGTTTCAAGAGGATCTAGGGTTTGAACTTTAAAGAAATCTGAAAGATGTAGTAAAAAAAAACTAACAATATTTTAAAAGTTCTCAAATCCTCCCAAAGAGGCTATAGTTTTTCCAATATAACTTTAAGGGGAAGGAGTTATTATAAGGGGATAACTCTTTTGTCTTCCCGTACTGATTAAAAAAAATAGATTAAGATGTTTGCAATATGTATACTTATAAATAGTAACAATAACAAAACTTTATTGTATCTCATCTCATTATTACTGACTACAAATTTGAAATGTTGATCAACAGAGGCAACGACAAAAATTGTTTAAATAACTGACCACGCATTTACTCAAATTTTCATGTTCATGACTTCGTTTTTCGTATTGTATGTGTATAACACATGTGGAAGGTCACTTAGAAAATCTACGTTATTTCTCAAGCAAGAATGGCTTCTGTAGTTATTATATGTATTTCTATGTTAAACACTTACTAGAGAACTTTCCTTTCTCACAGACCAGTTAGAGAGAGCACGTTTGCTCTGAAAATGTTGCTGTCTCTTTTGAGTACTTGAAGGTGATAACCAACATTATCTATTACTTTCTAACCAGTGCTGATAAATTATAATAATTTCACCCTTAGCAATTTCTTCACTAGTTTGGGGCGCTGATAGATACATTCAGTAAAAATAAGGTAGATAGTCAAACACATGTTCTTTATATGTTGATATGCAAAAAACGTATTTTTTTATTTTTTGGATATAAATAGGACAATTGTCTATCAAAAGTTTACATAGTCTACCAAAAGTTTAGATTGTCTACTTAAATTATGCATTCTCTACATTGCCTACGCATTCTTTACGCCGAAGTGTAAACAATGGTAATCTACGCGTAAATGCCCATCACTGCTCAGGATATGTGCGTACAAAAATAAAATGCAATAGGGGGAATATCCGAATTTTACTGTATCAGGACTCTTAAGTCGCATTTTATATTTTTGTAGTAAAATTTGTAGTTTAATTGCAGAATTTATAGAATATGGGTTTTCATTAATATTTGTTTTGCGCGGTTTTTTAAGAACAACATAATAGTCCTTTTTTTTTTATCGTACACGGTTTTATAAAGTTCTGAAGCACATCCTCAATTTTACTATGTGCAGCATATTCTTTTTTACACGGTTTTCATTGCAACATATCTACCGTGTAAAAAAAGAGTTGGGTGTAATTCCAACATACAACGAAGAGGTAATACTGCCTTGTAACTTTCTTTGAGCTTTTTTTGGAACATATCCATATAATAAAAGTTCAATATGACGGCGCTAATATGCCAAATGAATTTTGTTACTTATGATGCGATTCGACTTAAAATCGATATCAGAGGGTTTTCGATGTCGCTGCTACTCTTCTGGTTATCTTTATGAAATTCTGCAACTTTTGCAATGAAATAGAGTACTTCACAACAAGACGCTTGTACTTTATTTATATTGTCAGACTTTAGGAAGATTTGCCAACATCGATTCAGGCACCCTTAATTCGCTGGTTAGAAAAATATTTGAATTTTTTGCTTCCAGATAACTGAAATCACTTTTTAAGTAACGATTTTTTTATTTATATGTATTTATACATATCCATTTTGTGCTCTTCTTCAATTTTTTAGTTTTTTTTTTCTTCCATAATTATTAGATATATTTTTATTTTACTAAGTTTGTCCTTACCTTCTAGCGTATTGAAAAAAGATTTTTATCTTAATTGTACAATTGTTATTAGATATAATGAATCACAGGATTTTTCCAAGACAGGTCTTTGAGAGCTGAACGGTCTCTATGCGGTCAATTTGAACAGGGTAAAAAGCTCTTGTAAAGCTTTCGTGAGAAAAATATATGCAAAAATGCATTTAGCAAGAGAGAGCTTAAAAGCTTAACGCATTTAGTGTGGGGTTGGCAGCGAATCAGTTAATGGATTATGCTTGGGGTAATTTTAGTAACAGCATGATATTGAGAAATAAGATCCAATTTGAATCATAAAAATTTCTAAATGATTATAAACTGCTTTAAAAAAATAAAATAGATGTGAGTAGTTTTTAAAAATGCCAAAAGCATCACCGGAACGTATTTCAGTTTAAGCGTGTGTGTGTATGTGGGTAATACACACAGGATTTTTCTTTAATTTTGGAAATCTATGAGACTATTTGAAATTTATTATTGTAAATTGTACTGTTGCTGTTATGAAAAAATTAATACTTTTTAGTAAATAAAATCTTCCTGTAAACTATAATGACAAAAATTGAAAAAAGTAAAGTAGTAATATGAAAAAGAACCCAATTATTTTTTCCGTAATACTTGACGGAGGTTTGTACTAGTTATATATAATGCTTCACTATTAAGCGTACAACAAAAGACATACGGAGAATTTCAGAAAGCCTTGTGCAGAAGTATATTACTATTGCTACCAGGGAATGTTCTCATCATTCTCCTGCGTAAATTTACTAAAATATGACTTACAGAATTCTGCCAGTAGATTAATGATCATCATAAACCGAAAACCTGATAGGGAATTCTTTCAATCACTCAATTCTAGAAATTAGTAATAATGCCACTTACAAATTGAAGGAACTACCAACTCTACCCATTGTTGGCCAACACTTTAACTAGTTTCCTTACTTAAGTAAGATTTGATGGGTACAGAAGCCTATGGGCTTGTCATCAGAGTAATTGCAGCTAAAAGTAGAACAGTCCACTCTTATTACATAAAACTCTTTTCCATATGGTATCATCAAATATTTAAAATTTTTATTAACTTCTTACAATGTTCTCAAAACTAGAAAAAAAGTAGGTGAAAGTGTCCGCGTTACATAAATTTTATTTTCATGGGTTTCGAGTCTTGGCCATTAGAATTATGAGTTACAAGTACCTAATAAAATATTCTGCAGAAGCAAATCACTTAATTAGGACTTAGCATACTCTTCTACGAACAGTGGTACATTTTAACAAGAACAACTCTAGACCTACTCTAGCAAAACCATCAGACGAAAGCCACAAAAATGGCTTTTTAACCAACCAGCAGAGATTATAAGATTCTCAAGCAGATAAATTGACTTGTGTGGCGATTAAGCCTAATTCCGTGTTGACCTACTTAAAAAGTGGCACAGAATCAGTGGAAAGATCTTACAGTCTTTCTTGACGTCATGCATGAGAGCCAAAAGAAGGTAGGTATCGGGAAAAATTTATAATGAAATTCGAGAGGAACTTTCGTTTGCTGTTGCGTCCATTGCGTAATTCCCACAATTGAAATTAACAGTATTTTCCACAACGGAACAAATTTCCAGGTAAAGTGCTGCCAGAACCTCTGACGGCGGGGGTACCTTAAACGATAACCAAACCAGGTGATTCGGATGATTCACTGTTCACACTCATAACCAACCGATGGAATGCCTTCTCCCTTTCATTTCTTGGTCATCGTGGCAACAATTGGTTGTCTCTTAGGTGAAGTCGAAGAGGAATAGGCGTCTGATCTGATGCAAGGCACTTGATCACGTAAAGAGTTCGATCGTAACACGGCTGCAGTTGATCATCAGTGGTCAACACGTAGCTTCTGATCCGGAACTGATGCCAACGGAATGCAAATGAGGGCCACAATTTGACCAGATAACAATCGCTAATAATTCGAACCGGTCTCGATCAGGAATATGTTGTAGGGCTCGATATCTTTTCTTGTCACGTTACCTACACGAAACCTTCACCTAACCCAACTTCGGATCACCACTAATTCTGGTTTGTTCCTTAAATTTTAGTTGACCTAAATAAGTGAGCGGACTGGAGAACTTTATTCAGAGCGCCCTCATGTCCCGCATTGCTGTTTTAGTGGGAATTTAAAATAAATAAAAAAACGGCCCAAAGTAGGTCTCTGGGCTTTAGTCATTCATTTCGGTTACATTTTGGTGTGCTTTTTTGACAAATCTGGTTTCGTGCCGGCAGAAATGGGTCAACTGAATTTATTATTAGGTTGGCACTAAAGTTTTTCTTTATCGGTTTTGTGCATTCAACGCTATTTAAACGAGGTCTCAATATTTTTTTTGCTTTGACTATATCTTTTAAGATCGAGTTACTTTTTTTAAATACTTTGTCTTTGGACGTCTGCAAGTAATGGGAAGCGGTGCCTTACAGAATTTAGGTATACTCTTCCTTTTTGGGGCACTAACTGACTTGCAAGGTGACTTTTAATT
Organism: Dasypogon diadema; assembly: GCA_006980735.1. Classification (NCBI taxonomy): domain Eukaryota; kingdom Metazoa; phylum Arthropoda; class Insecta; order Diptera; family Asilidae; genus Dasypogon; species Dasypogon diadema. The sequence goes on along the minus strand of QYTT01081118.1, from coordinate 6,793 downwards.
CGAAGCATTTACCAGATACCCTAGAAAGAGGTAATAAAAATCAGTCATATTGGGTAACAAACGTTAACGTACCCTGAAATGTGTTAAGAAAACGGATTGTGTTCTTTCTTTATTTATATTACGTATTTATGTATATTTTCTACATTTAATTCTGTATAATAGAATTAAAATTTTATCACAATGTGGAATAAATAAATTTAATTATAAAATTTATGATTTTAGTTATAAATCAAAAAGTCCAATTAATTAAGAAGTACATGTTGTTAGAATGTAATAGGTCCTTCGTGATTTTTGCTCATGTAAAGAACTTTGTCATTAATTTAACTTTTATTTTACAAAGGTAAAAGGATTATTAAGATTTTCGCTCATTTATCAAAAGGGGTACTATTATCTTGTAAGGACGGCAGTGATGGGTATTTACGTGTAGATTTTCATTGTTTACACTTTGGAGTAAACAATGCGTAGCCAATGTAGACTTTTGATAGATAATGTAAAATTTTATTATTTGTGTGCTTGCCATGTACTTATAACTGATTTAGCAAAGCTAATTACATAAGAGGTTTTTCTGCATCAATTAATTGCATTATACGGCGCTAGTTATTTAACTTTTCCGTACAAAATATCACACTTTAACTGGGCTTTATGCGCTTGTTGTAGATATTTTTTAATGAAAGAAATGGGACTAAATTTGAAAATGGTTATTTTAAGTGCATACTTAGAACAGTTTGCTATTTTATTTCTGTTAAATTTTATGTATATAAAAAGGCCTATTGCAAATAATCGTATTGTGATCTTAAAAAAGAACAAAAAAGACATTCTGGGGTTTCTCAGAATGGAACAGCAAAACTTGAAAGGAAAATATGTATCACGCTATATCTTGTTTTTAGTGAATGTCTCTATAAAATAAGAACTAAAATCCCTAGCCCACTGAATAAAACATTTTTTTTAATTAACAGTCGAAAGAGACAACAACATCTTGAGCACAATGAACATGCAAATCGTCGGTTGAATTCTTGTTTGCTCCATTCGCCATTGACATCATTTCGAGAAAACGTAATTTAAATGTTTAACATTTCATAAAACAAAATTCATCCGACAGATTTTTTTTTAAATTTGTAGGTATAAAATTTATTATATCCATAGTACATTTACCGACTTTTAAGCATATCCAATGAAGAGTATCATAATTAGGTACATTTTTTCAAAATGTGAAATTTTTCTAGTTTACTCCACTTCATACATTTCATGTAGAACTATGTTACTAATTTGCATATGGAGCAAAATTTTGAGTCAATAGAGCATATAATAAAAAAGCATTACGTACACATAAGTTCCACTGAATCATCTTTTTAAATACAAATACTAAATACCTTTAAATAATTTTAGTATAAGGTAATGATAAAAAAATGCATTGATTATAAACAAAATAAACATTATTATTTTTCTGAAAACAAAAAAAATTAGCTTTTCTTCACAGCCATAATTTTAATTTTAGTTTAATAATTTGTTTTAATATTCTAACTTAATTATTAGCTTTTCTTCACAGCTTTATAAATTCAAATTTAATTCAATACGTGACGTTTTCATATATTTCTTAATATTATATTTTTAATAATGATTGCAAATATTCTTTATCCACTTTTGGTATAAAAGGTAAAGTATCTTTTATATCCTTGCGTTTTTCCAGCGATATTGCTGATTTTCCTTGAAGAATTGTAATAATGGAAGAAAATAAATCCTTTGGCGTACCCAATACATTTCTAGGTTTTTTTATAAGATTAGAATTTACATAATCTATTTGAGACATTGTAAGTACTAAGTACTTTTATCTTAGTAAACGGAGTGTCTAAGTATTTCAATTTCGCAGCTACCGTTCTATAAGCTTTAAAATCTGATGGCATCATTTGTAAAATAACTAGCTTTACTTTTGTAGTATTGACAGATTTCAATAATTTAAGTAAATGTAAGGGACTATGTACAAGTTTTTCAAAAACCTATCAATGACGGGGTGAATGCAATCTACCTCCTGAATTAAAGAATGCCCAGGTTCTGAATATTTTTGGACAATTTCAATTACATTATGCTCATTTGAATTTAAAAAATACTTAATTGCGGTTGAAGTGATTTGATTTTTGTTTTGGGAAATGCATGAGTCACTCAACAATGTGATTCTGTTAATATTTGGATTGTCATTGCCAGTTCTACCGCCATGTACTTCTGTCCAAATAGCGCAATAAGTAATTTTGAGCCTTCTCTTATAAAAACAAGCAGATGCATTGCCTTTAGGCAGATTGAAAAAATTTTGCATATCATAGCAGACAATGCAGTGCAATGGATCAATTTTGATCGGTCGACTTCTCGTCCTGTTTTCGAAATGTTTTTTTTTTTCGTAGATATGCTTCTCATAATTTAAATTTTTCTCATTTGTTGGATTTTTTAAATTTTTAGGTAGAATGCATTTATTACACTGATCCTTTTTAGGTGTGTAAAACGATAAATTGAATTCATTATTAAAAATTTTGTGGTATATACACAGTTTCAAAGGATTCTCTAAGTCTTCTAGATAATATTGATACATTCCGGTTACGTTTAAATCTGGTGATAAATATTTTTTTGCTGTAGATGCTCTACAGTAATGAGAGTCCAAACTATGAAAACTACTGATATGTTTTTGCACCTCTTCCAGCTTTTCAATGGGAGTATAAGTTTTGCAATATTTACCTTTTTTCCTAGGTACTGGCACACCCGAGGTTGCATTTGTTAAACTTTTGAAACAGTAGTAAATTCTCTTCTGGTCAATTCCTAATGTGTTGACAAAAAATGTGCGGCATACCCTCTGAATTTTGTTATTTTTGTATTTACAACAAGGTGGACAGTGTATGCATATGAAGCAAATAAACAAAAAGTTTACTCTTTATTATTGCTCTTTTGTCATTGGCAATGCACTTAGAGCAAACAAGAATAAAACTAAAGAAGCTGTAATATTCCATACTAATTTTGCTCTATAGGCAAAAAATTGGCTATTGCGTCAAACAAGCACAAACTGATTTTGAAAAACAGGGATATGGAGCAAACTGAACACGTCATATCTCGAAAACTACAAAAGATAGAAAAAACAGGATTTCATATACGGAAAGAGCACTCTCGAAAACCCTTAGTAGTGTTTTTAACTCAAAGTGTTACAAAATGGCTAATGGAGCAAACAAGAATTCAGCCGACGAAATGGAGAAAACAAAGCGATGTGCATACTTTGGTACATACTGTCTTTAGTTAGTATACAATGCGAATCTTTTCTAAATAGTCTCCAACATAGAAATATAACAACTAGAGAAGATATATTTGTTTGAGAAATGGCACAGATTTTCTACATTATCTTCCAAAACAGTCAGATACATGCAATTTTTCTCATTGCCTCTGTTACAAAACATTTCGAATCTATCGTTGAGTAACAAGAAGACATGAAAAATTTATCATAGAAAAACGATATATACTTAAGTTTCTTACACCTTCAAATCACCGCTTTTTGAAGAAATGAGAAGAAATCATAGCTATCCCCTTAAGATGACTATTTCCCCTTAGAATTTTATGGGCAAAGTTGCAGTTTCTTTGGGTTGCTATATCTTTCAGACTTCTTGAACTAAAAATTAAATTAAACCTTAGATCCCTTTATCAAGTCTTTCTCAGAAATCCTAAAGCTGCCTACGTCATTCCAAAAAACACAACTAATACTAATGCAAATGCTTCCTCAATATTAGAGGAAAAAGTTTCCAGTTTTTAAATTTTTATCTAATCTTCTTAGTGAGATGTAACAAATACTTACACCAGGAAACTATATGAGCCAGACATTGTGTATAAAGTTCAGGTCGTTGTAATCAGCATGTTTCTTGATTAAGGGAAGGAGAAAGAGTTATAGTTTAGGATGACACGGTCCCCTTAGAATACCATGGGCAGAACCGGTGCAAAAATGTGAAGTCGCATTTCCCGATAAGTTTACTACTAATATCGAATTATTCTCAAATCCTTCAAAAATTATCTCTCATCTAACATCTGCGTATCTCTCCCTATTTTTGAACCATCATTAGTTTGATTTAAAGTTAAAATTAATTTTTGGATTGTAAAAAGGAGTTATTGGTTTAGAAACATCAAATTCTACTGCACTTTTTCAATTTTGGGGCTGAAAACTAAGTTTTTGCACCATCTTATGGAATCTAAGCGTTCCACTAAAGCTTTGTACATTTAATGAAAATTAAGAAATACAAAAAATGAATTATTGAAAATTGACATAAAATAATCGTTCTTCTATTTTTTGAATTCAAAAGCTTCTTACTTGGGCGGTAAAGACAGGTTAAGCTAAGATACGATCCTCTCCTAACAGAAAGGATGTGGAGAAAAGTAAAGGTGTAAATTTGCAGGAAAGATGAATAAAGAGCCAGAAAAATACAAAAACTAGGTGGAAAAGCAAATACAAGAATATATAAGGAATAAACTAAAATTAAATAGTAAATTAGATATATTAGAAAATAAATGTTTATGAAACAATAACTATTTTTATGAATAATAGTACTAACAGAATATGTTAAGTTTATAAATACATCCCGTTTACCACTTTATCAAGTTTCTTTGAGAATTTAATTAATATTATATTCATTGTCTACATTATTATCTATACATTATATACATTGTCCACGTGAAATATTGCGACGAATCCTACCTCATTTTTTACGCGTCAACAATGGCGTAATTTACATTGTGTAGACAATTTGCCCATCAATGGCTCTGACTACTGAGCTACCCACGTGGGTGTTCTTACCCGTGCCAATTAATAGCCACAATTTCGTTTGACTTTATGTCAATATCGACGAAAGCTGTAAGGAAATTCCCAAAGTTTTACTTTTAGAGCAAACAATTTTTCAATCCCTTTTGTTTCAGAAAAACAATTCTAACAAATTTAACAATTACTTTTACCTTAATTACTCTTACCTACTCAAATTTTTTTGTATTATATAGTCTGTGTATATGTATAGATTATCATAAATGCAAAGAATCGATTATAATGTTAAAAACTTGAATGTAACCCATTTAAATAAATATATACCAGTTAAACAGTAAAATAGAGCTATATGTCTATTAATGGAGAATAAGATATCGTTTTATACTTATGCCACACTATGGTTCGAGGAAATCCTTGTTATGGAACTCGCCTGGGATGTGCTCTGGGGCTCGCCGAGCCTCATCCTCTAGACTGAGCAGGCCAGAGCATTCAATGAAGGCATGAAGACGTATTTCAGTCACCTCACCACGCCCAGCCCTAATGAGAGGCTGGCGGGCATCTGAATTAGTCCTCACTCCCGAGAGAATCTCCCACCATCCTCGCCCTAATGAGAGGCGAGAACTGACAGAAAATTCCCTGCGGAAGCTACCAGGAATCCCAGGCTCAACTCAGCCTACCAAAATCGAGGGGAGAGGGACAGCGGAATGCTTGTGCGGCTAGCACTGCGGTTCGGGGCAATGGCGTGGGTCCAAAAAAGAAAAAAAAACTGTCCATCACCCTCTTGTCTTATACAAAAACGAGATCATGCCAATAAAAGAGAAAAGTATTCAGGGGAGGAAAAGGAATGCAGCGGGTTGAAACGCAATTAAAATGGTACCTACCGGAGCCGAATCTGTGCCCTCCGATGTTAAGGGGGCTTTGTGGGCTACCCACCCTCACCTTGACTACATCTGGCCCACGGTGTTATTCGACGTAGTCCCTATAGACTCCGACTACCGCCTAAATTGACCGGGGAGAAAGATGGAGGAACCGAGCCGAGACGATAGCGCGATTAGAAGCGCATGATTTTAATTCGTACCATAACCATATGCAAACGTAGATATAAATATACTATTTTTTTCCACCGACACTCCTTTTTTAGTATTCAGTTTTTATTTATAAGTTATTAGAGAATTATACAATAAATTCCTTCTTCTTTCTTCCTATTCTCATCTATGTATTTCTTCTGTTTAATAAAGAAAATAAATACTTGAAATACTTGTGAATTAAATTTTATCTTCCATCAACAAATTCTCTCTTATCTGAATTTAGATTGTTTGAATAAGAACACCTTGCGTAATCCAGGCAAAAGGTGCATCTAATTAATTATAACAATTTCCTAATTACGATGGAAAGTATTTTCAAAGAAAGAAAATAAATTTCCCTTTGCTACCAACACTGTTGTTAACAGGAGACGTAAATAAACAGGAGACGGAAATAGTATATATTCATCATTTCATATATAGATAGCGCTCGTTAATATATTTCTTTAAATTAATTCGTTTTATTGTTTAAATATAAGCTCAGAACTTTTAAAATCCTTTATAGCGTTGCCTTATTAATCCTTACATAAGATAAGTTTGATTGACTGTAAAGCAATAATAGAATACTGGAAAAGTGAACTAATTCTCTACATACGAACACAAAGAAGACTAAACAAATAAAGTTGCATTCATTTCAAAGACTAGGGACCAATGCATCGTCTACAAACGTAAATGGTTTTAGCATTTTCTCTCTTTAAGATTTGTACTATCTCAACTTCCTCTAAATTAAAATTTCTGAAGTGTTCTTTTCTTTCCGTCTTCTCTGAAACGACAGTAAACTCCTAAGTAATCTGCAAGCCTTCGCATTTAACGGCAATAAGCCACCTGTGGCCATAATAAATACAGACAGTATGCATTTGTGCTACTTTTTAATATGGGTCATCATTTATCCAATTCAATCTGTAAAATTTTACCAAATAAGTGTGATGGTATGCTATTA
>QYTT01081115.1:36520-62451 GCA_006980735.1 Dasypogon diadema | reverse complement strand
AAATCTTTATTTCTAATTAAATTGAGGAAAACTATTCAAAGATCTCTTTGGCAATTGGTAAATTCAAAAATGTGAGAGATTGAAATCTTTTTGGCATGTTTGACAGCAGGAAATTACAAAAGATAAATACAAATTTCACATATAGTTGGCTCTGATTTAGAAATTATCGTGATTTCAAAGCTAAATCAGCCAACATTTGAGGTAATTTCGTATCATGATTTAGCTCGAAATCACCCATTTATCGTGATTTATGGGCCCAAATTACGAATTATCGTGATTTAGGACTCTGTCTGTCTAGGGTATTAGTAACTTTCAGTGCAAGAGGACGTTTTGAGTATGAAATATTTGTGCTATGAAAATAATTGTGGTGTTAAAGATAGTTAAAAAAAAATACTAAGACTAATAGTTAATAAATTAATAAAATAATAGTTTTGTTTAAAATAAATAATAAATAAAAATAAATTTAAGAATGTTTAAATGAAATAAATTTAATAAATTCAAATTTTTAAATAAAGAAGAAAGGGTTGAATTCAATAAAACCCCCCCTTCTTCCACAGTATAAGCATTGTGTATAGAATTAACCTTTATACACAATGGTATAAGTCCAATTTAATTATGTTACCCAGGAACGCAACCGTGAAGTAATTTGCCGCAGGGGTAAAGCTTTCTCTCACGAAAAGCTCCTTTGAACGATAAAAGGCAAAATTGCCAGGATGAAAATATTGCGGCATGGTCTAAAAAACTTCATATATAAAAAACGTAGTTGGTGGGAACACTGAACTTTCGTTGTATCTGGGTTTGTGAGAGCAATCGGGAGAATTTTCGTAAAATGCGAGCGAAGCTTTTGAAGTCTGTTTATATTAGCTGTGTTCTTTTGGGCAAGAGAGTTATGAATGCTCAAAAGCACGGTTGGAATCCATGGTGTACATAACTAATTCTTCTTCTTATCTTTTCCTTTTTTAAGCAAACCCGAGAGAAGTAGAGAGAAGTAAAGACCGTTATTAACTTTAAATTTATCTTAATGTCAGTTTTGTCCACACAAGTGTATATTTTAATTGCTATGATGAGCAAAATCAACTTTTAAACACAAAAACTTTCAATAAGCGCCATCTATTTTCCCGTAGAGGACTTAAAAAATCCAGTAAGCTTTTTAACTCGGTTAATTAACCGAGGTAATTTAACCCAGTTAATGTATGACAACTCTGTACTCAGCTGCCAAAAGAACACAGCTGTTATGATGATGATGATTAAGCAGAATTTAGTTCGTAGGTTAAATTATTGTATTGACGAAAATGGTAATCACTTTGAACATCTGCTATAAGTAAAAACAATTAAAAATCACCACAATCATGTTTTTTATTTTAAGTCTGCTCTCTTATTGCTAGGTATCACTCACAACCTGTTTTTGTTAGTTTTGAGTTGTAATGTGGATGAAAGTACTACCTGAAAAGGGATAGGGGTAGCTTGGTGCGGTTTTTTTGTTGTAAAGGGGACTAATTATTCTTTCGTATTAACTAAAAAACCAAATGTCGGTAATGAGAAAATTTTGTGATAAAAAGGATTTTTCTCGGAATTTTAACCTGAAAAATCATTTTTTCTCAAAAACAGTGCAGCTATTTTTTTCCACTGAAACAACTAACAGGAAGGCTTACTAGTTTAAAATATATACTTCCATTAGCTATTGCTGAAAACTATTTTGGTTCAAATTGGCCAGATTTCTAGGAACATATAAGCAATTTTGTCTGTTTGGTACTAGCTTGATACGGAATACCAAGTCTACTTTTATAGCATAGCGCCTTATTCTTCTTAAAACCCCTATGTTCTTAAAAATTACCCTTAAATACTTAATCTCCACCACTTGTTCAATTCCTGTTCCATCTTTAAGTTTACACTTTCATTAATGCACATAGACATCGTTTTTTCTGTTTTTAATTTTAGTTTACTCGCCTTAAGCCGGACTTTCTGGACGGCAATAGTTATAGCTATAGTTGACTATAGGCAGCTATAGCTATGCTGTCGAACGCACACCTGGTCAGTGACTTGGCATCAAAATTATTTCACAACACCCACACCGCTCATCCTGAATTACGTAGCACCCTGGTATATTGACGACGTCAGTGGTCGGAAAAGCTTTTAAACGGCAGCGATCACCCGTAGGACATGATCATGCTAAGCCATGTTTAAAACACGTTGACTGCCTAAATTAGCATAAAAGCTTTCGCGAGAGAATTACTTGGTAAAATGCATTTGTCCGGAGAGAGCTTTTAAGTGCCGGTCCCCAGGGGCCGGCGTGGCATTTAACATGTTAAAAGCTTCCCCCCCGGTCACATACGACGCCTGACGTCGTCGTTGTCGTCGGTAATGTGTTATTAGTTTTACCGCGGGTAAATTTAAATGTCGTCGTCGTTAAGAAATATTTTAGGATTTTATTTAAAAATCAATAGTAGTCAAATAAATTGTGAGGATGAGGATATAAGAGAAGCTGTTTCCAGTTTTATTCGAGACTTTAAAGAAACAGGTCTTGTTGCTGATATAATTTGATTTCTGGGGTTTGGTACTAAATATGGTGTTGAGACAGTGTTTGGTGTGCAATGTCCTAATATGAGTAAAGTGGAAAAAAGTTAACATTTGGTCAATACTTGTTTGCACGAAGAGAACAACATATAGCAGATGTCTATAAAAACCACAGAAGAGATCAGTACGTTAATTTAAACAGATTCTATAAAATCCGAAGAAGGAAGATAACTTTATCAGCATTATTCAAAGGGTGGTCATTATTATAAGCCTGACTGAGTTTATACGGCAAACATCCGCCGGACTTCCGAAAAACTACAAGGCTCTGTGTCCAGCACTGAGAAAGAGGATCATTATTTTTATTTTTACTACAGCCTCCAGCTCCTCTGCTGAACTGGGGAAGTGTTCTGACCGATACAAGCACAGGTCGCATATAAACAGAGAATTGTAGTTAAATTAGACGAAAACAAATGGGGCACCATTAGACTAAGAATTGCACGCTAAACATAACTCGATCGAAGATGAAAAAGCAATTTTTGGTGGATTTAAAGCCGAAGCCATCACACGAATCAGTACTGAAGTTCGCTTTCAGCAATTTGACTTCAAAAGTATGAAATGAGGAACATAACGGACAAACTTTTCATTAATTAATATTTTTTGGCTCCTTTATTTTACCGGGATAAATAAAAGTTTAAAACCCGCGACAGCTTTGGAACCCCTCCACAGAACTGATCAATCCCACATCTTAAATCCAAAAAGCAAAAACTTTTCTGTGGCGTCGGGGAAGGACAACGTAAATCGATTTATGTGAAAAAAGGAGAGAATTACCTAATTTTATTAGAAATTTCGAATCTTCCCTTATGGTGTAATAGTTTTCTCGATAACTTTTTGGATTATAAAGAAAATATAACAATATGAAAACGACCTAACTGCGCGGCTTTGCTATTTTCCCTGACACCGGGGATTTGTGAACTGTCGTTGCTTTCTTATGCCCTCCTGCGGCAGCTTTAAAAAAACTTCTTAAAGTTAAATTTTGGTGGAATTTTTCATTTTTCTCCAACACTCTTTTTCTTCTTCACGAAATTCTAAAAGTCATCACATGTGCAAAATTTGGGCGAGAAACCTGACAGTTCTGAGAACTTACAGTGAAACTAGCTGAACGTGCAATTGTAAACTTGGACGGATAAGCGGAGAAAAATCTTAACACATATAAAAAATAGAATCTCAATATTCTGATGATGTCCAGCTTTACAAATGTGTAAAAAAATTGGGATTTTTTCAGTCCGTCAGGGTTGGATACAACCTTGTTATTGTCATTAAGAAGATGTATCTTTCTACTTTATCTCCTTTTTGCACCAAAATTCAATTTTTCATCTCAGTGCCTTATCTTCTAAACTACTAATTAAAGCTACTGTGTGGAAAGACGCATAGAAATTTTTTCCTGTTGTTCCATTTTTCCGAACACTGAAATTTTCGACTTATCCCTTCTTTATGCAAGGTCTTGAATTACAAATCTACATTTCGTAAATGTATCCTCCAGGACAGTGGAATTAATCTAATCTCCTTTCAAATTGGAAACAATAACCGAAAAAAAGAAACTTCAAAGTGTTAAAAGGAAACCGCACTGTTGAATTTTATGTTTTTTATTTCACTCTGAAATATATACTAAATTATACGATGTACATGCAGTACAAATATGTTTTTAAAACTTATGCTTAGTTGGACATTTCGTAAGTGAAAATTTCGCCCGTAAAATATTTATAAATAAATTTCGTAACAAGCGAAAAACCTCCGAATCCCAACACACTTTGCTACAAATCCAGCCAAGTTGAATACAAATACAAAATATATTCATTCTTCCTCTTAAGAAATTCGAAAATTATGTTTTCTATATTTTTCATTTGTGTTTAAAAATTACTTTAGAAACTAAAATATATTTGCAACCACTTCATATCACATTCAGATTTTTACTTTAGACAGTCATCACGAAATGCATTTCTTTATATTCTTTAGGATGGTTTCCGTTTATCAACAAACCTTGAATTGCAATTAACGGTAATAATTGTGTTTAATACGGTATCGTATTCTTGCTAAATTCCTCTATAACTTTCATTTTGTTATTTTCTTACGTAGATATAGTAATTATGTAATTCAAATCGAATTGATTATCCCCCACTGTCTTCTCCTCATGTTCTCCAATGTAAACGCTCATAATCCGTACGACAATCACTTTTTGACTTTTACTTTTATTCAAATCCAAACCATCCGATATGATAATGAGATCATTTTTCAAGGCACTCTCACCTTTCTTCATACCTAGCGCACCCACCGACTTTCCCTTCAAAATCACCCATTTTCATTTTAAATTAACCGACTTTTTTTCAGAATAAGAACTGTCATTGGTATTTATTTTGATTTGAAAAGAGCTAACTTTGTTGTGGAAAAGTTGATTCATGTAATTTGGAAATGGATGATTTTGAAAAGAAAGCCGGTGAACTGTGTGTGAGGAAGGTTGACAGTGTCTTGAACAAATGGACTTCTTTTTATGAAAGACGAGACCGTGTAGAATAGTGCTGACTGCCTTTCATATTTTTTCAGACATTTTCATTTAACTTGCATTACATGTAAGGGTGAAATCGGAAAAAACTCAATTTTCACGTATCCGATAAACTTGAAAATTGACATCCCTACGTACCTCTGGTAAATGCAATTTTAACACTTTTATTAGTAAAAATTTGTTGTTTATTGTCCGAGTTGGCGGATTACGGACCGGACTTTTAATCAAAATTTAGGAATTCAAAATAGCGGCGCCAATTCGACCCAGGGATCTTGTCATTTATGGCCCAATTCGACTCAAAATGGAAATCTTCCAGTACCCAAAGCTTACATTAAAATTTATACTTTTTTCATGACATATAGGAGCATTTTATTTGTTTTTGTTTTGGACAAGTAAGGAAGTCAAATAAGATCCTGATAGAAGGCTCTCATCTTTTAAATAAAATTTGGTAGTCTGATAAAAACGAAATAGAGCCGCAAATAGAGAACAGAAACTACAACAGTTACTTTAAATATATAGATATATTTTTTGCAATATTAAAATATAACTAAAAATAAAAAATATCATAACTACACACGTATGCAAAAATTTGATTATAGCAATAAAAACAAAAACAAAACTGAATCAACTAGAAAATAAACAAAGACCACTCTATCGTCTATCAACTTCGATTTGTAAATTTCCGTTGCAAAAAAGAAAGAACTGCATTATTTTTATTTTAAAACCGCGCTGCTATTACGTTTTTTCTCTCGGCACGTTCAGAAATGTGGAAAATTACAGAATCAAGTAAAATTTGAGATATATGAAGAGACGAAACCATCACTAAATAAATAAATAACACTTTTGACAATTTCTAACGTTCACTTATATGTTAACTCTATATACAGGGTGGATAGATAATGCAGTTCTCTTTTAATAGTTTTGCTTAAACACTTAAAAGACCCTTTTATACACCGTCGTAGACCACTTTTCACGTTCCATCTACGGAGAATTATATCACGGAGCTTTTGTTACTTATTTTATATAATACAAATACAATTTATGTGCTGTACACAAAATTTTACCATTTGCTTCTCAAACTTATTTTGTTTTTTTAATATACTCTTAAATTTGTATTTGGATGTGGATATGAAGTCTGTTTTTCATGTTTTTCTAGCGGTTTTGTGTACAAATAGAAAAATATGTCTTCCATTTCTTTCCTTTTTATCTAATAACTAGGTATAAAATGTTATGATTGATTTTCAATGAATAAATAAATAAATTGGGAAAAGGTGTTGCTTTATGTATATGTACACGTATACAATACATACTCTATATAATAGATTAGGAATATTTATACGCTTAAAGACACTTTACATATAAAACTTTCTTAGTAACAATATAACTTTTGTAATACTTTAAAATATTAAATATACAAATAAATAAAAAATGTTTCTTAGCGACAATCGTAGAAAAATAATAATAACATTACAATCTAGCTCTGTTTATCTTTATATATATCTCTTATATAAATTTCTTGCACTTTGTGTGAAATTTTGGATTTTCAAAAATGTTTCCTTCCCTCTTTCTCCCATAGCGATTCACATTGGCTTAGGAATATCGATATCGATACGCTTAAAGACACTTCACATATATACTAGATTTTCTGTTTTTACATATATAATATACACATTTTCTCTTAACAATAAACGCGATCTTCAGGAACAGTTTCTCTTTCAAAAGGCAAAGTAATCCTTCGAATTTATGTACAAGATGACTCTCTTATCTATTAGCAGACGCACCGGTAAGCAGCGGAGCCTTCTAAATGTTTCACATCTAAAGGAACTCATATCACACTAAAGCTCAAGCCTACCTGTGTCTGCCAGTCAAAGTATCAATTCCCAATCTCACACTACTTTGTAGAAAAATAGGGGTTCATTGTGCAGCAGCAGTTGCTCCAGTACCGGCTGTATTCAAAATCATCATATTCTTAATATTGGCAACTTCAGACTCTAGCCTGGCTAACTGAGATTTCAAATGGATATTTTCCTCCTTGTCGCTGGTCGGTACAATGATCCTTTTCTGTAACGTCCATTCTGTTCCTATTGATATACCTGAATCTCTTTCATCACTAGAACCCTCTCCATCCCACGGGGGCGATGCTCTTGCACTCGGTTCCTGTTTAATATGTTGGAGGGCGAGTAGAGCCGTCGCTGCATCCTTATCGCCCAAATGCGATTTGTGCCTCAATTTTAATGGCAAACTGTTGTTTATATCGATTTGTGGCTGGCTGTCACACTGTTCATCATCGCCGGACGCTGCTCCTGATCCTGTGCCACTAGATATTTCGTAGGGCGATGTTGCACGTCGGGACAGATTTAAAACGTTACCACTGCAATTTGTTGGGTCGTATTGGTTTATGTCATCTATGGAACTGGGTTGCCCTAAAAGACTGACTGCTCCGTTCGAGCTGTAGCAAATATTTGTGGCAAGGGCAACAGCAGCTGAGGCAGATAGTTGTGGAGTTGGTGTTGGTGTTGTCTGACCATTTGGTAGGATTGCACCTGAGTTGATGGTAACGCCCGCTACAGCGGTTGTCGACGGTGTTGAAAAGGTAAGATGAGCAGCGTGATTGTGATGATGGTGAAGATGCGGGTGACCATTGTTTGAGAGATTGTTACCGTGGTGCTGATGATGATGATGGTGACCATTGCCATTTGGTATCTGATAGCTATCCGCGTCACGGTAGCTCGTCTCACTTTGATGTGGTGATGTTTGACAAGAACGAAAGTGATGGTGGGTAGGCGTCAGGTGCTGTATCTGTGCTGCTTGTGGTGGTATAGTTTTATTTTGTTGACTTTGTGATTGCTGCTGGGGCGACGACGACGGTGAATCTAATCCAATGGATTGATGGATCACCGACGTTGGCACTGGACTCGGAGATTGCGGATATATTATCGCGGGTGGTACTGTGTTTGTCAGTTTGGCACGTTTTGTAATACTAAGAACCTGTTCGGTAGTTGGGAGTGTGGCCATTATTTGGTCTACATTTACTAAATTCTCCCCAGAAATATTGAATTTATCTTTAATTGCCTCTAGTTGCGCCTTCAACACATGATTCTCCTTGGTGAGCTCCACAACCGTTTGCTCCAGCACCATATCGTTGTATCGTCGTTTCTCTCGTGATCTTTTTGCAGCCTCGTTGTTACGCCTCCGTCGATCCCAGTAGCTGTCGTCCTTTTTGTTATCTGGAATAAATTCACGTTGTTTACGCTGTGTGAACAGCTCCTTGCGCTTCAATTGTGCCAACTCATATGCCGGTGAATACGGATCGGCGCTTGGTGATCTTGGACTCATCGGTGCCTGAGTTAATATCAATGCTCCATGAGCTTCATGCAAAAATTGATTTCCATTAGTATTGCCATGATTAATAACACTTGCGGCAAATGTGTTACCGGTTGTCGTCCCATTTGTGTTGCCATTGATTGATAGAGCCGGACTTGTTGCCGAGAGTCGAAGTGTAGTATTATTTGTGTTGCCGTGTGTTGCTGGCATATTTGATGTTGAATGATTCTGATTTGGTGTCTCTCCGTTGACTGGGGAGCCGGTTTGCTGTCGGGCGACGAATTCCGCCACCATCATTCGTTGTCTCAGTGCATCTAAAATAGAAAGCCATGATCATTATTAAATTCAAATAAAGGGTTAGTGTTTTAAAGCAAACAGGAATTACAGCCAAATTCAATATTAGAATGCAGTCTACAATAAATTTGGGAAAAACGGCGAGTGAATTGTTTGCTTGTTCTATAAAAATCTAACAAATCGCCCCAACTAAAATCAAATTAACATCTACCATCTACCAGGTTATTCCCCTTCACAAGTATTAAATTGAATTTAATTTAAACGGAAGGATTGAAGTACACACCAGTCGGACCCAAACATTTTCTAATAGGTATTAACTGAACGAGTATTTCT
The DNA here is from genome assembly GCA_006980735.1 of Dasypogon diadema. NCBI lineage: Eukaryota > Metazoa > Arthropoda > Insecta > Diptera > Asilidae > Dasypogon > Dasypogon diadema. Next base: position 53,429 of record QYTT01081115.1, on the reverse strand, counting down.
TGATAACTCCATGTCATACACGGCGAGTACACGTGAATTACCACATCTCTATATGATTATACATTACCACAAACCGTCAGTACTGACTTCTACACGTGAGTCTACCAATCAAACTTGAAGTGAACTCACAATAGTTCGTTATTTTATGTAAGAACTAAAATTTGACCTTGCTCTACAGAGACAAATCATTATTTAACCCAATATTATTAATTACTTTTCGGCACAACCTCTAGTATAAATGCCACTCACACAAATCAAAAGAAGACGATGTAGTTTTTCCTTGTTTCTAATGGTTTTTCAACAATATGCCTTCCGGAAGGACTCTATCCACGAAGTGAACGTCAGAGCTCAAAGCTCAACACTCCCGTCCGTAACTGGTAATGGCTAAATGAACTATGAATAAAGCTTAGAAAAGTCGTATACTTTGCAGCGACGGTGGTAGTTCTAATTCGAAAGTTTAGTCTGCTCCCCCATTCCGCCGGGAAAATGGCTAGGAGAAAATGCAAATTCAATACGTAACTCCAACTCCAACAGCTTGCCTTATTATTAAGTAATCAAATGCTTAAGTCTCGAGGCTGAGAAACGTGACAAATGCTAGAAAAGCTTTGTTCTATCCAACGTTCGGTGACACGTCGTTATCTGTTCCAGAGTTTTAGTCTGTGTTCTAAGCAAAGGCAATCCAATTGTGTGATCCTTCTGGGAAAAACCAGGTGACGAGATCCACATTGGCATCTTATGGGGAACTGGGTGACTGCGTTGTTGAAAGCCAACACATCCTCCCCAGTTTTTCTCATCTATCTATAATTAAGGGATCAGCAATAGGTATAAAAATCTCACTTTTGAAACAACCCCTACATTCGATATTAAAAATTCCAAACAATTAACCGAAACATGTGAAACCGATGGCGTAGGACACGTGAGCACGTTTTCCTATCACAGCACTGTTACATAACAGCAGGAATGAGTTTGCCCCGCAATTCAAAGGTTTTTTATGCTAATTACTGGATCTACAAACCCAGAAAAACACACAGATAAAGGGGAGATTGAACCGGTTAAGTAAGGTGGCTAAGGGATTTTTTTATGCTGTGTAAGACGAGTAACGACCCACTGGCAGTTACACAAAGGAAGGTAACACATTAAGATATGTCATCTTTGCCAACAGTGTATGTGTCTAAAATCATAACCAAGAACTTATGCTAATCAAATAGAAATAAAAACTTCAAAGTCATAGTACGGTACGACTCCCACCTTCTAGAACAAGTCCACGTGAGCACATGTCGTAATAACATTAGTCATTGACGGAACTGTAAAGTATTTCTGTTTCTGGTTGCACTAATCGTCGTCTGTCAAGTGCTGTAAGCACACACTACACCAATAACGTAGTTAGCTGGTCACCACACCATCCGAGAGGCCAGACAGCAGTAATTGCCACCTGACTTATGTCACATTCGCTAAATAATGGAAACTATTGCATAGTCCGGCAGAAAAAAGCCCTTGTTATCAAACTAAGTTATGATACTCCACAACTGAAGTGGTTGTGTGGTGGTGTCTATGGCGGCAGTTTGATAGCAAATAAGCACGTTTTCTCCTCCCTCTGATTAAACGAGCGCAAAACTGCAACAGCTGCTGCCTTCTACGTGAATTAAATTATTCTGTAGAAAACTGCTGCATTTGCAATGGGAAAGATGAAGTAAAATTAGAGATTGTGTACAAATAAATAAATAAGACATGACATTAAAAAACTGGAGGTTATCATATAAATTGAATATTGCGGTTGTATTGGAATGACAATAGAGTCGGGAGTAAATTGAAATCAAATCTCCTCTGTCTCTATCCAAATGGGAAGCAGGTAAATTAATTCAACTTTTCACGACTGAGATATTCCGCTAACAGCAGAATACTTTAATGCTGAAAAAATGGTTGAGTGGCTTGAGGCCCACTATACACCATAGATCCAATGGGTGCAAATTGCTACACCAAATGCATCTACAGTCTTTTTAATTTATTACTATCATTATCACCAGCGCACATCGTAAAACCACATGTAGGGGGTGTGACATGATCCTGGTGGACCCTCCAAGACAACTCTTGCTTCCCTATTGGTGCCAATTACCAAGAAAGGAAACAACCCCTTTTTACCAACACTTCCCTTTCGTTTTGATAATACCCCCTTCTGTGCAACGGCTGTCAAGAGGGGTGTAGGGGTCCCAACCTGGGGGCTGAAGCCTAAGATAATATTACGGGCTTATTTGGCTATAATTAGACCCATGGTGACTTACGCTGCACTGGTATGGTGGCCAAGAATGGAACGGAAAGCGTCAGGACTTTGTTCTATAAGAGTCCTACGGCAATCTTAGGGAAAATATTGGACCTTCTGTCATTACTACTCCACTAAATGCTATCTGCAGAAGATGGAAGATGGAGTTCCTACTGGGATGTTGTGCCAATAAACCACAACTTTGCTTTGCCATTCAAGGCCATCCTAAATGATGGACAGGCATGGCACATGATGACATAACCTACGAAAGAGAATCTTTTGTCTGGTGCACAGATGGATTTAGGATGAAAGGGAGAATAGTAATATGGTCCAAATCAGGATCTCGAGATCGCTCGTTACTGCCCCAACCATTCTCTAAACAGAGAACCACGCCATAGAGCTTTGCGTACACGTTAATATCGAGAAATGTGCAGGAGGCGTTAAAATAATTGTACCATCGGACAGAAGGCATTCGCCTCATACACCTGTAAGTCGAAATTTGTGTGGGGCTGCTTGAATGCCGTCAAGCAAGTAGCACAACACAAGGGGTATTACCTTTATGTGGACACCAGGTTTATTACCCATACTCTACAAGATTGAGGCTTAACACCATCACTGGCTTACTCGTCGGACACTGTCCACTAAACTACCATTGGAAGAAAATGGGTCTTGTCGAGGGAATGCCAATTCTGCATGAATAGGTTGAAATGTGAATGCGGAGTTTTATGTAGAAGACTTGTCCACCTAGAAAGGTCTATAGAGGTAATGCAGCTGTCACTGAAGAATATCATGAGCTATATTAATGGGCTTAATCTCCAGGGGATGGCAGCAAAGTAAACAGTTAGGGTTGGCCATAAAAGATCTCTTTATGTCGAAGTGGCACAGTTATATACTTTTCAACAACCAGAAGCTGCGGCTGCACCTATGACCCTTAACCCGCTCGGCGACATTCTAATTTTTGTAACCAATATTTAATTTAAATGCCCCACAGATGCAATTTTACCATGAAAATTCTATCTCGATATATCTTTCAGATAAATCCTAACTGAATAGCACCACACACGTCATTATAAAATCCTTAAGAAGCCAGAACAGAGAAGCACAGCTCTCCCATAAGGAAATGAAATTGAAGGTGAAAAATTCACTTCCTAAAAGTCAATCATTGATAGTTGTTACGTACTTTACTGGTATCTTAGTGTGTAGTACTGCAAAAGCTCTCGCCCCGTGCGCAATCCGTTGCATAGTGTTACCTCGCAGCTGCGATACTGCATGTGTGTGTGTATACATTTATGATATGTGCGAATGCCAGAACGTTTTTGCATTTACGGGGATTTCAAGTTTACTTGCAAAAGGCCTACCGCCAGCTACACTTTCATTCTTTTTTCGAAACGTTAAGTGGTGCTGGATTGCTGCAAGTTGTGTACAGTATTCACGCAACAACTATGATAGTTGCCCCAGGTTAGAAATATTTCCCATTGGTGCGGGGGAAGGAGTGGATTTATCTCAAGTTCAAATAAAATTAGATTTAACTATTTTAGCTTTGCTGGTTGGTTGGTACTGCGGAAGAAGATTGGTAACATTTTGAAAGTCTTCAGATTAATCTCCGGAGTTGCTCTTCTTCACTATCACGCGGTATCACAGTTCACCCCTGATTAGAAGATATGTGACCAAATTTGGCAAAGGGTTTTCTTGTTCAAACGAGAACCAATTTTGCATCGGAATTCAGGTTAGCATTTCATAACATTCCCACCTGACAACTGCCGAGGAGTAAGGTAATTCCCCACGTTTTCTGGGAGCCGTATGAAAGTATGATAATACGGGGATTGAATAACTAACTATTTGAGATACAAAGATGACACGGTCACGTTGCTGCGACTGATAAAGCTGTGATGATTTTATTTGAGGGTTCCCGTGTTCCGCGATAGCGGATAGCTATGGATAGCGAAATAAAAACCATTTGATGAGTACATCACGTGTTCGGTCGTTTTTATCGGAGGTGGGGGTTGTGACGTAGCACGACAATTGCTATTCCTTATCGCTAATATATAAATAGATTTTTCCGAATAAATATAGGATTTATCGATTCTAGTGGCACGTAAAAGTTATGCATATGCCGTCGAACGATCCAAGCGCATCTAGATAAGCTTTAAGTTTTTACTGATGTTGTTTAATGAACGACAGATTTCACCCGGGCTTTAAAATTGCATATACTGTTTTCTGATAAAGAATAGACGATTAGGGCAGGTCACAATTAAACCTTGTATCAGTGCATTGCTCTCGCGAATGTTGCTGCTCTGCCTTATCAACAAATGCTTCGAGTGCAAAGTAAACATAGAAAGCTCTTAATACAGTCGCGGCAGAAGATTAAATGTTTTCCTTAAACTCAACATAAGGAGGACACACAAAACAGGTGAAAATTTGTCTTGGGAGACCAAACTTGCGAAACAAATTACTATCGCCCTACTGTTAATCCATTATCGTATACCACTCTGCAATACCATATATTGAAATTACAAACACTCATTCTTATAATACGAAGATACAGCAAACATAGTCACCGGTGACCACCATGAATTTGTTTGTTTAATATAAAAAATATATAACATTGTTTTAGCCAAAAACAAAGTAATATTCTTAATAATAGAGAAATTGTTTTATGTATAGAATTTGAACTTCAGTAAAAAAAGGGTAAACTATAATCTTACTCCTTTGAAGAATATTCACAAGCTGTCTAAATTATTCAATATTACCATACAAACTTATTTTCTATCATCTTCAATCATTTCTGAAATTTCTTGGAAAGATAAACTGCGTCACGGGTGACCACCACTAAGAAAAATGTGCTATTGGCAAGATTGTGCCGTAATTTAAAATATATTTCGCAATTCATTGCCATTATTAAATTTTTAACATGAAATTTGTATCGTGGCCCAGTGGTGCAGATGCAAAAATTCGCGTGGCAGCGAAAAGATTAAAAAAAAAACAAAATCGAAAACTTTTACGGAACGCTCGAACAAAAAGTCTTATGCAGCTGATGCTATTATATTTTTATTATTTCGTCTTTGCAAATAAAAATGATTTATTTTTTTAATAACAACAAATGAGAAAATGTCTTCTCAATATCCTTCTGAATTTTTATTAAAATTGCTGATCTTTTTAAATAATTTTACCAAATCTTTTGACTTTGACAACCTTGACACGGTGTTTCCTTCGCCAAGCGATGTTCCAAATTTAGCGGCAAAAAATGCTATAAAGAGGTCTCAATTTTGAATGGGCCTCATAAAGGGCTCCCTGATTTTACCCCTCACCTTAATTAACTATATACATACACATGAAGGGTTTTGTCTTTGGGAAAAATGCGTACAAAATAAACTAAACAATGTTTAACCTGAATTGCGCCTTTTAAAATTAGTAAATTTTAAGAAATTCGATTCATTACAAAAAAGCCGCGATTTGAACCAACTGAGAAGTAGTCATCATACCTACTACCTCAATAGTATTCAATAACAGGGTAAAGAGTCACGTTTAATCCATGTTAATGTATTTAATAGTGCACGTGCGATTACACTAGATACGACATACGAGGCTGATGATTTGCTAGTGACAAGTGGCTTTCTTCGCAATACATTGTGAGCGATCTGAATTTTCGTATTGCATCATAGACGTTTTTTTGGTGACTCAGAAATTTTTCATGAACTGCAAGCGCTTGAATCATTTGTTTTGAGAACTTTCGTGCTTTTTAAATGTTATGTGTGTAAAGGCTTATTATAATTTGGATCATAATTCCTGTAATTTATATAAAGCATCAAATCTGCCACAACCATAAGGATCTCTACCTAACTAACTCTATAGCGGTGGTGGTGACTCATAGCGGTGGCGAAACTTGAAAGTGGGTTAATAACAATTTTTTAATCAAGTAGTTGCAACTCCATATAATTCGCCATTTTAATCGTCAATGTCGGTCGTAGTACAACAATTAGGCTGATTCCGTGCAAGAATACTTCTTGTATGCAACACATGTGCCCACGGTAATGGTCACTCTTATACCTTATAAATGAGTTTCGATCGTAACATGAAATTTCATTAATCTTGTAGATGAGAATATAATCACAGAATGCAAACTAAACTAGGAGTCCCGTCAGCAATACAAAATTTTTTTGAAAATGAAATCTTACCCACTACGCACATTAGTCTAGGTATGCTTCGTGATACCTTGAGATGTTTACAACCTCAACTGCTTCGAAATTTAGTAATCAGCAGCAAGATTATGTAATTCGATTCAATCGTGATTGTCACTTTTTTGTCCAGTTCGTTACACTTTGCAACTCTCTTCTTTTCCACCTTAAAAAGGGCAGCATCCACTCCACTCCACACTGAGACGAAGTAAATATGGAGAGAACATCGTCTCCAATAAATGGGACAAATTTTGTGTTTACCTTGTTCAGGCGGAGGGAATAAATTCGACAGACGTTAAAAAAATTCTTTTATTTTTTCCCTTTATGCATTTCTATAGATTGCAGAATTAAAATTAGAATTCCACGCGATTGAGATGCAGATAGCTATAGTTTTTATAGCACCATCTATTTCTTACACATTGTTTTAACTGGAAAATTTGAGGAAAGGAAATTATAAGGCAGCGGTATTAATTGCCCCACTGGCCACTTTTCAAAGTGGGCATAATAAACCGCAATTTTTCTAGTAGCGCATTTGAATACGGTCTAAATAGATTTATATCAGTTATTTGTGGGCGGACTCTATCTTTTCATTTTTTCTATACGTAGCTTTTTCATTTAACCTGTCATTAAATTGTATCTTACTAGTGTAACATTCTACAATAAACCGATTTGAATATAAATTTGCAACAAGAAATTAAACGGAAAATTCTTAGGAAAAAATTCCATTGTGTGCTAAGAATTAGCGAAGATGAGAAAGAAAAATAACTCAATCCCTAGCTTGTATTGTGCGTAAATTATATTATGCAATAACGCTAACCTCAAAAAGTGTGTGCCACAAAGCGATAGACACGTGTGGAGGCGAATAAGGGGTTAGATAAGAAAAAGCTTAAGAATCTCATCTTTACACGCGGGTGGTTAATTTTTCACGCAGCGCCACTGCCCAAGTTATAATTGACACAATATTTCGTAAGGTTTATTTACTCTTGCCACATCCGAAACGTAAATTATTATCGTCAACACAATTCCGAATATATTCCAGATAACCAGAAGTTTTTCATTGGTACCGCCCGCCACGACGTTGTATGTTGTTTTCATTTTCGTGTACAAATGCCAATGAACTTTATGACAATATTTTTTGCTCATGTGTGTAAAAAAACAAAGCTGAAAATACAAATTGCGTATTAATGTTTACTACGAATTAAGCTAAATGACGTGCTCAAGCCAAGCACTTCACAATTCAACACTATTCCTAATATATTATGCCGGATTTTCGAGGCTATATAGTAACGACTGAAGAAGCCTACAACCACAACGAGGGGAGGAACAAGTAGAAAAATTTTAGCTGTTATCAGTTTATTTTCCTCGAAGCGCCGATAAAAAACAGGCTTGGAAAAATATCTTCTTTTGAGGTCATTGATAGCTTCTTTGTTTGTTGCACAGTTCCGATGGCTTTTGTTGTGAATTATTTGAGTCTGTGGTCCGGTATCCACGATTTGTTATATTCATTATTTTCGAAATGAACGTATTAAGAAAAGAGGCTGCTTCTAGCAAAAATTTACTATCTACGCACTATGAATTCTATCTTCAGGCGTAGGAAGGCGATATTCGTTCATTTACCTTGCATTGTTGAGTTAGAATAGTTTTACTAGAATTAGTGATTGTGAATACTTTTTCATTGCCATTTATGGCAGTGATCCAAATATACGTTTACACCTATCAATTCTTAACTGGAACTGAACTGCGGCGATATTTTCCTGAGCATCATACAATGTTTTTAATGCGGAACAATGCTCAGGCAAAAATTATACCAATTCTAAAATTACTAAAAATCCAGCTTGCACCTAACTATCTGCACCCACAATCTGACATAGCGCTTATTATAGATTCATTCGAAATTTTTCCAATCCAGTCCGGTTAGCGGCTAAGGTTAGCAATTAGCAATGTAACACACTCTGTGTCTATGGCTGATACACTTCGAAATTATTTCATAAAGAGATAAAACAAAAAGGACAAAGCTAATCGTGAAATGCGCTACAGCGCAATGTAACAGTGCAAGGTTACGAAAACTGGATTTCCACATAGATATTTAGCCAGACGCTGACGACGGCGAATGATTGGAATTTTAAAATTTAAACAGAATTGCAATTGCAGCAGACCAAACCAATACAAAGATACTAACGTACTAAGAAAGCACACGCCGCCAATGTGTATAATTTCTAAAAGATTTCATATGGGCGGTAAACTTGAGGTGGAGAGATATGCGATATTATGAAATTGACGTAATTTAGATTATCTCGACTGTGGAATTAGCCGCAAACTTGTGTGTTTCATTTTTTTTAAAGCTTAGCGCAAGTGAGTAGGCCATGTAAAAGATTTGTTGACATTTTTGAGTGTGCCCTGTATTGCACAATACTTGAGAAAATATTTCGTTATATTTTTGTCAGAATGAGATAAGCTTTATCAGTGTTTTTTTTCAAAAACAGCACATTTCGTAAAAATATCTTTTTTATTTTATTTTTCTTGCAATTACTTTTAGAAATATAAATCTATACATATTATACCTACTCCTACAGCACACAGCACAGACCGATTTTATTGTACATACTAGCAGTTCTGGAATTTGTGAACTTAGTTTGTTTTCTTACTTGTAGTAATTTAGCAGCCCGGAATTAATTGATGTCCAAATAGAAATATTATTTTTAAAAGGATTCATGGATGTCAAATGATTTGTTCCTGTTTTATTCATTTTGATGATTAATTTCCAGTTTCGAGATCTTTGTTAACAGTATAGGGGAGACCGGGGCAATAATTACCAAATTTTATAAACCAAGTGATAGCCGACCAGAAATTTGTTAGAGCTAGAACTTGGCGCAGGTCTGGCTTGCCCGATTTCTATTAGGGTCCTCCTGATAGAGCAGCCTAATCTGACGCAGACCCAAAATGTAACGCTGTTGCGAGTCCAGGCCCTATCAGGCTAACAGATAACATTTTTAAATCGAAAAAATGCAACTTCGTCTCAAAGCCGATCCCCACTACGGATTTGAACTCACACCCATCTGTGTTGTAAGCAACCTCTTTTACCACTACGCCGCGCCAACCACAAAAATGTAACTGAACACCTTCAATATGTTCATGAAACTGAAACACTTTTACGATTTCACCTTTTATATAGTTTTCAAAAAATTCGTTTTCCACAACTTTCCTTTCTCTCTAATCCGATTCTAAAAAAAAGCCTCAAAAATTGTAAAATTTGAGCCAACCAAAACACGATACAAAATGTAATAAAGCTTTTTTTGAATTTCTGGATTTCTGTGTTCAACTCATCGCTTCTTTATTTAGTTTTTCTTTTGAGGTGATAATTTTCAACTGATTTTGGTTCTTTCTAGAAAAATTACCAAATATTGTAACAAAAACTAAGCGATTTGGAAGTCGTTACCCCTTTCTGTTGAAGAGTGCATCTTACATCCCATTCAATTTATATTGACGTCCTTGTCTATAGCTGTCAGTTGGCGAAATTTCAAAACAGGACAGCTTTTATGTCATTGCTTACAACTTAAATTTTGACTCGCGTTAGTGATCAATTAACAGATGTATAAAAAATTATATTACAGGGACAACTTAAATTATTAAAATATATTATAGGAACTTCCTGATACGAATAAAATAGATTTTTCTAACAAAACTTCTAACCCGTCCTTTGGGGCTGGAATCAATTGCGCCAGGATAGGTATTAACATAGTAAAAAACATTCCTTATATGGTTCAATTTAAAATATTTATGCATATGTGGATCACTTCCAGTGAAAAGAGAGTTGAACCCAACAGAATTATTGCACTCATCAGATCTAGTCATGTGTTCAGATTCAGAATGAAGAATCGCAGGATATAAGGTATTCATGGAGAAAAATCCGGAGGATAACCAGAAACGGTGTTCTTGCGATGTAAACGAACTTTTATAATATGATAAGGAAATAGTGAGCAGAAAATCCCAGTAGGAAATCGAGCCATTGATGAACATGACAATAAATAATTTCATCGAAGAACAAGGGGAAGTCATAAACAACAAAAAATAAAATAAAAATAAATATAAATTGAATACTTAAATTGATCATTACTTTCACCATTACATTTTCTTCAATGAATCAGTAATAGAATAACGTTTCAATGAGTAATGCATGAATTTCCAATCACACCCTTTTCAGTAGGTAGGTCGATGGTTCTCTCTGAGAAATGAACTTTCTGACATATTTCCTACTAAGATATTTCAAATAAATAGGTATGTGTCTGTGGTAGATCAACTCCAGTGACTTCAGTCACAAGAAGTCTTTCATCCATTCAGTATTTTCTGATAAACTTCCCTTTCAGAAGAGCAAACGAGCTTAAATCAATTTGCCACATATTTGCCTGATAAAGATGTGCAAAAAAAGAAAAAAATCGCATTTAGATATAAAACTTCTAAAGCAAATTAAGAAAGCATGTTATATTCAACAAATTCCTTGCAATTGGTCTCTTAAATCAAGTAAATTGATTTCTTACACATGCCCCAAAACTTACAGCAAATCTTCCTGATGTTCCACGTATCCACAATCCACACGGTCGAAAATTATGCGGCGGCAACGAGTATATCTTTTCAGTAATTACGTGAGGTCACTGCTCCGCACAATGACATAATCAAAGGCCGTCTACACTATTTACGTTGTAGAGACAGAATTAAATGCCATCACCAGAGTTTATCCAAAAAAAGGAAGTGCCATGAACTTTGAAAACAGCTCTCGAACTTGCTTCTCTTTAATGGTACACCCGTACACGGTGACGGTACACCTAATCGAATCAGTTGGAAAGCCACCCCCCTTCCCGTTTCCTCCTAGCGAAGCGATGCCCAACGACTTTATATTAATTTCACAAATCTTCACTATTCAAAATGTAGTGAATAAAAATTTCATCGAATCCGAAGTATCAACAACCGTTTAATGGCCATAACAGAGCAAAATAATATATCTCTGCAGAGAAGTCATTAAACTTTTGGGCGACGCACATGGTTCGTTCGGTTCGGAAGTTTTCTCTTAACTTTGACTAGCTTGAAGAGGTGTGAGGTGAGTTCATTACTTACGACAGTGGCTTCAGCAAGTTCAACAACTTTTGGAGCTTTTTCCAGTCACTTATTGTGGGTGGGATTGCGCACAGAGTATTGTTACAAAAGTAGTTAGAGTTAAGTCAAATGGTTAAACCAAGGGGCAATATGGTAAGCGTACGCCGGAATCAAAACACGTCTAATTTATTAAATTATTGCTTTATACGCATCCCCAGAATGACTCAACATATTAATTTGTTTTGTGATTAACACTATGACGACGAATCATCTATGTACGGCTTGAAAATGCGTCAAAATTCGGAGAACAAATAGAAGCACGCAAATCTTGCAATGAACTTCGTAGGAAAGTAGCTTCATTGAACCTCTAAAGCTGCATATGACATAATTTTGGGGATGGTAAGATATATACGAAACTTTCTGGCCATAAAAACAGTTAAATCAAAAATCAGCATGAAAATATAAAAATTTTCGAGATATACACTCAATCACAAAATTACGGACAATTTGATTGCGAAAAGAACCTGCTCTTTTGTTTTTGTAAACTGACAAAAATTATTAGCTTTTAAGGCATTAAATGAAACAGTTTATTTTTCCTGTGTGACAAAATTATGTCAAAATAAGAAAAATTTCGCTATATCAGAAAAGTATTCGTACAATTACATATTAACACTTGTAATTCGAACCTACTTTTCTTTAGTATTTTGTCGGATAACCCTTGGCACTCTTAACCACTGTCAGACGCCTTGGGCCCTTGGCATAGACAATACCAATTTTTCACAAAATACCCATTCTTCTAGCAAACCTTTCTTTCAAATTAACACGATTGGAAATTTTATGCTTTCTGATTTTCTCTTCCAGGTGAGCCCACAGACGCTCTATGGGATTTAAGTCTGCGTCTGGTGACTGTGGGGGTGTATGAGGTATTTTAGGAGCATTGTATAGAATCCATTCTATTTTTTGGGCACTGGTATCTAAATTTGATTTTAAGATATCTAACTACACGTGCTTATCCATATTATGCCTTCAATAACACCACGCGTTGACATGCACCCCCACACCCCCTCTCCCACGAGTACTAATTTTTCCCTATACTTCATTGTTGGTATAAAGTTTTCCTTTTCCAGAGCACCCCCGGGTTCTCGCGAACTTTAATCGGCTCTTACTATTTACGGCCGATACGAAGAATATTTTCCTTGCTGCTAGTCCCTAGTCCATGTATACCTACTGTTGAACCGTAGCATATTATTTATCTAGTTGCAAGTACACGACTAGCAGTAATGTCAATGCATTTAAAAAAAAATTAATTTTTTGAATTACTCTTTTTTCGACATTAATTTGTTTCCAATGTTTTCACTTAATCATCGAAAATGTACAAATTTAATAATCATGTATTTGCCAAAATAATAAACGTAATGTTTTCTTTTTAGAATCAAATGCGGTACGAATACTTTTGTAAGTGTAGGCCGTTTATTTTGAAAGTGGTCTAAGTTACATCTCGATTAACGAGATGTGATCAAGTCCCTTAACACGTTAAATGCCACGCCGGTCCATGAGGACCGGCACTTAGAAGCTCTCTCCGGATAAATGCATTTTACCAAGTAATTCTCTCACGAAAGCTTTTATGCTAATTGGGGGCACTCAACGTGTTAAAATCGATTTTTTGATATGATTTTGAGAGGGGACCACTTTCACAATGAACGGCTCATATATCACAGATCCAAGTCTACTGTATTGATAATGAATATTTTACTGGTCCATACGGTCTTAACATGGTACGCTTTGTTGTTTTTTGCCTTTAGGAATTATAAAGTGGTGTAGAAAGGAAAAGCGATTCTATAAAACAAAAATATTAAAAATGGAAAAATATTAAAATTCTGCGAAAATTGTTGTTCCAAATTGGACAGTTTTGTTTTAGGTTGCGGAATTCAGAAAACGTTAATGGCAATCAATATAATTAGCCTAGCTTGCGGTAGCTTACCTTGGAAGCTTGGGAAAGCAGTACAACACATTTTCTACCCTTTTTAAAAATAAGGAAAATACATTATTTCCAACTGTATCTCGTTTTTTCTCAGAGTTTCACGTTCTTTCCCAATAATATCCAAAAATACGCACCATAACAGAGCTTTTTACCATGGAATAAGAAGAAAAGCTTTTTTGATCACATGGTAGCGTCTCTATGAATTTAATTCCCTGGTCCATTTCAACTAAACTCGTGACAATTAAAAGTTGTGGGAAAAGAAAAGAAAAAAATTCAATTAATTTTAATACCCTGCGCCGTAAAAGGGACGGTCCAGGAAGCACTACTTAACGGCACCAACAGAATCTAGTCTAGTCTGTTCTGTGGTTGGGCTGATTCATACTTTTTAGGAAATTCTCAAGTTCGAATTGAAGTGATGCATCATTACGTAATTTCCTGGTAAGCATATATCGTTGAAAACATTCGGCTATCTGGTGCCCCGCCAGTGGCGATGACACAGCAGTGAGATGACTGTATATTATACACTGAAACGTGTTCAGAGCTCGCTGAGGCTGAACAAAGTCTAGTTGTTTTCTTCGCAGGCTTGTCCGATTTCTTCCCTAGCATGTAAAACAGTTTATCATATATTATGACGTGCTCTTACATTATCAAATTCGTTTGCTCCTTCACTCCTTCGAGCTCTGTTTGACTGCTACAGCGCGGCAGGCTGCTAGCAAAAGTTGGGCTACTTCAGCACATATATATATATTCAGTTAAAAAGTCCCCGCAGCCGAATGACACACGTTCTAAATTAATTGTGAAAGATGTCTTCTGCTCAGAAGAAAAGACCAAAATCATCAAAATCATTTCAGCGAGTTTCTTATGTAATTTCAGCCGAAGTTAAGTGCCGACTTAAATTTAACGAACATTTCGAGAAGTGCAAAGTGCTATGATTAGCAGATTGGCATCCCCCGAATTCTGAATTTCATAACTCCTTGGATAATGTGCAAATTAAGAAAAAAAAATGGCGGAAATAGGCAATAAGTATCGTAAAAATAAAATAACACACGGTCAAGAAACTCTCCGCATATGGGACAGAGTTCTGAGAACTAGCCCCACCAGTCTCCCCAGCAGTTATTTAGATAATGTTGAAAAATTGCGTCTCAAACAAACAAACAAAAATTGCTTCCATCACAGGTCGACCATCACCGGGTCATGTGAACCAGGGTTAGCGCAGTCCGTTTATCTAGAAAGCTCTTTCTTTTCGTCGAAAGTCCCCTCAAGTCTCAAGTGGTTGACCAAAAGATTGCGCAAACTTAATCACACGAACGTTCTGGGGTTGGGGTAAGTTACCGATTCAGGGAGTTTTGCAAGCTCGTCTATGCAATGCGAAGAGGGAGCGTTGTGCAGTCATTGCCCGTGTGTCTTTTAATATCGCCCAATTCGATAAAAAAGTGTCTTTCACCTTTAGCAATTACTCAGCGAAAATTTCCCATTACAACGAAGTGGGCTGGGTGGGCAGCTGGTTCAAGGGCACTTACACGGACAGACGAGACTGCCCTTAGAAACTCCGAACAGAGGGGAGCCAAATCTCCCTGACCCAAACCCAATCTTTCTGGATCTAAATTACGTAAAACGTAGACACAACACGTGGAACCACCAACACGTTTACGCCTCCATTTTTCATGGGTTTTCTGGCGCTTTCACGCGCTTTCAACGACTTTTTTTTATGGAAAGCAAAACGCTTTTCTGAAACTTATTTCAGAGTAACATTTATTTATTACCCAGCAACTAGGCGACACAAATTAAAGCAATTGCAACACGTTGCCGGTTAGGGTCGCGTGCCAAAGCCAATCACCCAACGTCCTCTTAATATCACCAGCTACATTTTATTGGAGGCCGATAATATTGGCGAATAGATTAGGGGAGTGCCGGTGCCCACAGACGGGTTTTGCGATGATAACGGGGAATGTTAAGCTTTTCACGGGTGTATGGTCCTTACACGTGACCACCTAACATCACCGATGCTTTAGCTTTTGGAAATTAAAATATAGTCTGCTAATGACAGTAGCAACGATAACAACGATAAACCACCCCTCAAATTTACGTTTGAAAATTTCTCGTTTCTCGAAGGAAGTGTACTTACTCAAATGCTCATAAATCCTTTCAAGGATATCGCATGATCAAAGTTGAGCACTTATTGGAGAGAGGTCATTCCATCCTTTTAAACAATGCATCCTGAACGCTGCGATTCGTGCACAAATGCTTGTACAGTTGAATTTTTGAATAAATTTTCATAAAAATTTTGTGTGATGTCACTAATCCTGCAAAAGGACAAGGACATAATTTGTGTTTTTTTTCTTTTAAAAGATGGCGAGTCCAAAAACGCAGTATACACAGATAGAACAATCAGAAAGGAAATAGAAACAAAATTTCCGTGGGAAGAGTTTAGAGCATCTATAAGGTACCAAGCAATACCACTTTTCGCTAACAAATAAAAGCTTAAAGTTGAAGGTATTTTTCACCTAATATAAAATTTTGAACGGAGACAAATATTGATTTAATTTTTTTTATTTCAAATGACCTTCTAAAAGAAAAAGCTTATGTCATTTGTGTACAAATTTTGTAGAATTAAAGATACATAATTCACAAAATTTTTATGAAAATTTTTGGACCTTTTGTACGGAGTTTTTAAGCGATTTTCTCGCGGTTCCTTTCTTTTACGCGATTTTATTTACGTGGCTTGCTTTCTGTTACGCAATTTTTCAACGCATTCTGGTCAACGCGGTTACCAGTCATATATAGTAGTTATACTCGCTACCGAAAATTCTTAAAGGAAAAACTAAAAAGGAATTTTTCCCATGCAATTTACGTTTATAAGGTCTTTTTTACGCGATTTACTGGATTTATGCGGGTTTTTTACGCGATTTCTTGAATTGAATTAAATTTTTGAAGTGGAGATTTACTTCGAAGAACACTTGAAAAATGTCCACGTGAATAGAAAATTTCTTTCTAGGTGAAAAGAAAGTGTTTCGATCACAAGTCAACTTGATCATCGTCAGTCCGCCCGCCGATCGACTTGCCTGGCACAGTCATTACAACGAGTACTCACAAATTTTCTACCGTTTTTGAATAATTACATGAGATAGAATTTTTAATTCAAATTACTTATGAAATTGTGAAATTACACCTTATTTTCACCTAGAAAGAAATTTTCTATTCGGGTGGACATTTTTCAAGTGAATTTTATTTCAAAACTTAAATTCAATTTAAAGGTTTATGTCCACCAAGTGCCTCCATCTTGTGTTCAATTGCGATTTCTTACTTTTACGCGGTTGTTTTTACGCGACTCCTGGCTTTAACGCGGTTTTTTACACGGTCCAGGTATCCTCTTCCGAACGACATCTCTTATTAAGTTTAGATTGTTGA
>QYTT01081115.1:0-36500 GCA_006980735.1 Dasypogon diadema | reverse complement strand
CTAGGTGAAAAGAAAGTGTTTCGATCACAAGTCAACTTGATCATCGTCAGTCCGCCCGCCGATCGACTTGCCTGGCACAGTCATTACAACGAGTACTCACAAATTTTCTACCGTTTTTGAATAATTACATGAGATAGAATTTTTAATTCAAATTACTTATGAAATTGTGAAATTATTCAAATGGTAGAAAATTTATGACTACTCGTTGTAGTGACTGTGCCAGGCAAGTCGATCGGCGCACTAACGGTGATCAAGTTGACTTGCTGCAATCGAAACACTTTTTTTTCACCTAGAAAGAAATTTTCTATTCAGGTGGACATTTTTCAAGTGAATTTCATTTCAAAACTTTAATTCAATTTAAAGGTTTATGTCCACCAAGTGCCTCCATCTTGTGTTCAATTGCGATTTCTTACTTTTACGCGGTTGTTTTTACGCGACTCCTGGCTTTAACGCGGTTTTTTACACGGTCCAGGTATCCTCTTTCGAACGACATCTCTTATTAAGTTTAGATTGTTGATGGTGCAATAGAATACGAGAAGGTGTGTATGATTTCATGGGTGCAGACATTGGTCGACATTGCAGATCAGGAATATTTAAACAGTTGCTATATAGCCATATGTTGGTGATAACGAGATTCATCGTGGTTAGCTCGCAATGTGTTAGGATATGCACAGATATCGTTTTCGGTGATTTTGACCTGGAACAGTTCTAATAAAACTAACATCTCTGAAGAAGTGTTCTTTACGTGCAAGAGTATTTCCTAAAATTCTCAGGTAATCCAGAAAGCAGGTATTTTTTACTCTCCGTATCCGTATATACAGTAAATTCTGATCAAATCCACAATGTGAAGATATTTCTCTTCCAACTGTTCATACTATGAACCATTTTACGCTTCACTACGTAACTAGGTTTTAATAGTGTTCCCTTTTCTCTCTTTATCTTTACGCTGTTCGTGCATCATTTGACTTAAAAACACAACTTTTTCCTTTGCACGTTCAGTGAAATAAATACACATCTCAAGGCGAAAAGCACACTAACAGCAGCAGATTGCAATGGTACAAAACATAGACATCATTTCAAAAAACAAAAAAAACAGTAATAATGCTAAGCTGCGCCATGTTTCGGAGTTCTAATTCGCGTTTTGCGCACAGCTAAGTTCTTCAAATACAGCGAATGCGTCGTCTTCGTGTCTAACACGCTCTATGGACCTGCCGCCATGGACAAAACGTGCTCCAGGAGCAGCCTTGACTGTTTTGGTCTATTTGCGTATGGTCTATCCATTATAATTGAAAAAGCGCATACCTCATTCAAACCAGGTCTACCATTTACAGCTGGAGCAAAACCTGGACAGGTTAATACACAGTAAAATGAAGAGTAGTGAATTGGATGCTCTATTGCTGGTGGTAAAGGTTTAGAAAAAGTGGTAAAAGTAAACAAGAAAACTATATACTGAAGATACACCGTTGGTAGTAAAAATCATGCATACTATGCTCTGCTGTTCTGCTCTTGGATGGTACACTCTTGCTACCACACACCTTCGTGAGGTTTTCATTGTAAAAGGTGAAAAAAGCGGACCACGGACGGCATTACATTAAAAGACGTTACTCGACCGACTGACTGACTTAGTCTATCTGGTCTAGTCGCTTGTCTAGCTGGTTTCTGTACGCAGTCTTTGCATGGTTTAGGATAACATTTTTTCCTTATTCCATCTATTGAGCATTCTACGAGTTTTCTATGTTTTGTTACTGTCGTATTTTTGCGGTTGCGGATAGTTCTCCGCTTACGAGTATAGCGTGTGCCTAGCTTCATCAGTATCTATTTCTTAGCTGTTGATTACACGCGTGATTGGCAAAATTCTGGTACCTGTTATGCAGGACGAGTGCATATTGAAATGTTGATAAGTTAACATTCATTGGTAGAATTTGCTCGAGATATGATACTTTTGTTCGAGTTGGAGAAAATATTAATTTTGAAATTAGTCAGCTTCAGCTTTAAGTTGTTTAAATGTTTTTTCAGTGGGGAAAATGAATTTATATTCCCTTTGCTGGGGAATAAGACAGTTGTAGTTCGATGATATATGCATGCACTTTAATCCCTTCCAATTTTTCAATTAATAAACAATGAAGTAATGATGGCAACAGTCATCAAAATTTCCCAAAAAAAATTCCGAACAGATTTAGCTTTTCCATGAAATCTGAATTCCACTAAAAACGTACAAATACCCCGTGCTTTGGGTACACTCAAAGCTTTTTTCTATGGAAGCTTTCCCATTAATACGGTTTGTTTGTGTTTGGCGTTTTAGAGACGATCTCTCATACTATTACGAGTCCTCTTTCTCCTTGCTTTGCTTTCAGACGTTTTTTTCTTGTAAAAATAAAACGAAAGTCACCCGACTTTCTCTTTGTGCATTTTTACTTTAGGTACACTCTGTTGGCTGGCTTTGTTCCGTTGTGCGCCCTACTTTACTTTACACTTTTTACCAATCATTTCTTTTGTGTATAAATTTTTGTGTAAAATGGTGATTCAAAAATGTTTCGAGAAGGCACGCACTGTTTTCTATAATGTGAGAAAAAGTGAAAATTTTCTGTGTATTGTAAGGAGTTGACAGGAAGTTCTTATGCAGTTAATCAGGCTACCCGCTCAAATTGGAAGCCAGTACTGTGTGGAGGCTGAGATTTTATGTCCTCACTTAAAGAATTGTAATTTCCCACGTATCTTTTTTCTTTATTCGAAACTTAGGTCAAGATTAAAAACTAGGTTACGTTAATTAAGAATGAGGAGAAATTAAATCACCTCCTTTCCTCCAATTTTCGCTACCTATATTAGCCCAAATGTGGCATGAACCTTGCTTAAATTATCATCAACATCAAAACTATCTTTCAAACTACATTGCAAGAGGTTAGCGACTTTCATAGGCCTTCTTTGTTTACTTTAACACTCAGGAAGATAATTTTATTACTGCTTTTCCCAAGTGAGAGTGTTTTATTTTGCGTTATCCCATATTTCTTCACGTTTACATTACTTTCTTCGTAAGCCAAACATTTGATTGACGAGTAGGCAAATTGTTTATTTTTAATTAGAATTTGGGATTATAATACGCCAAAAAAATATCTTTTACGTCTCACTTTAATTCTAGTGTCAGAGGAGGAGGAGGAGAACGTGCTTTTCCCAGAAACCCAGAAACTTTTAAGAATGTTCGTACACCCCGCGCCATAAAAAGATGACCCTTCATTCGGCTGTTGATATCGCTATATCAAATAATTTTATTCATTTTAATGGCGCTTCTTTAATTTCCCACATTCGAGTTAAAATTTAATTTAGTCATAAATTTTTCGCAATGACTACATTTAAACAGGAAAAGGAAAATGTGATTTAGACGGTACTGGGAAACTTCAATTCGGAGGTTTAACTTCCCTTTTTTGGCATAAGAGTTGAAAGATCCTTAATGGTAAATATGAAAATAAAATCTATTTATTATGCTAACACATCACAAAAACAAAAATAACCATTTGGAGAAAATATTTCTAGAAAAATTGTAATTCTCAGTTATCAAACCGAAAATGTATGCAGCCTTCAAGATAACAAAAGAAGCATGAAAAATAAACGAGTAATTCCTCAATGCAACTCTTTTATCTTGGCATCCTCTAGGTTAAGAAAAGGGGGCGTTGTCAAATTCTCTTTATCAGAAGAAATTGTGCACGACCTTTAAAAATATAAACTGTCCGCTCCAGTCTGCCTCCATTTACATTTGATAGTAAAGGTAAGGAGAGAAAACAACAAGTAAACACTCATTGGAAAAAAGCAATCAATAAAAATGTTAGTAACAGATTACGAAAAGAAAGTTTGACGGAATTAAGGTTAGAGAAGCAGACGCACCATCGTACCGTTGAAAGCAAAGAGGACAATGATAAAAACGTTAAGCATTTTATGAGGGCAATTTAAACCATTTTCCTCATATTTCAATTAACGTGTTCTTTACTAATTCCCCTTATTTGAAATGTGAATAAGAAAAAAAAATGAGCGGTGATCGGTGAGTACGCCTTTTACAACAAAGATTCTACACGCGTAACTCAATGATGTCAATAACCTGGCGAATAAATCCCCAAAAAACTTTTTTTATTTAAACATATTGCGCGAAATTACTCAATACTTTTGAACAACGAAGATTTTCATTTTGAAAATGCGTCGTTGAAATTAGCATGACTCGTAGAAAGCTTTAAGTTCGAATTTACTCCGGTGTAGGGTTCAAAATTTAGTGTGTCGTAATAACGTTAAAATTGACATTCTTACCAATTTTGGAAAAATCCTGTTGTGCATAGAATCGGCGAACGTGACCCTGTGCACCCGCAGTAATGTTTTTGTTTTACGTTCGTACTCGAAATATCCTTTTTATACTTCGCTGTATATTTTTCCTAACTCTATCACTAGTTGTTTAGTTTTATGTTAGTAACTTTTATTTCGACTTGTCTACGAAAACGTTTCCACTTATATTGATCTCGCACTTTTCTTTCTTTGTAGGGAGGTTTATTTCCCTTCACTGATTTTTCAAAAATATTTTACACGTTTTTTCTATTTCACAATTTCAGTGGCAATCTAATGTGCCAGCTGACAGACACTCTTCTTATTGAAATGTCTTATAGTATAGTAGGTAACCGATTTCGAATTCAATTTTCCAGAACAATATCTCCAAGAAACTGCATAAAACTCCCTCAGCACCTGGATAACAACGCACGATACGGTTCGAAGGTTTTTCTTTTCAATTAACAGACTTTCACGACAAAAGGCAGAACTGCGTGTGTAGCAAAATTAAACTCGGAAACTGAGAATTTCTTTCGTCGTCTTCTTATATCAAAATATTTTAAGAAAAGTTCACACCATACACGTCTCAATCGGTTCACATCAGATTTCAGACTGTGAACTCAAGTTAACCAATTTTCATAAAGCTAGCAAGTAGCAACGAACGAACCCACTCAGCAATGATCCACCATTCTTCTTTCATTCGCACGCAAACTTTTTAGCCGGTCTCAATACTTTCTCAGTGCACTGTTAGTAGCGGAGCAGCACATTATAAACAAGTCTGAGGGAAGAAGAAGAATCGTCGGACAGACCGCCTGCTGTAAGTCTATCGAAAACTTTTTACGGGGAGAGTGCGGTGCCCGGTGCGTTTCTCTACAGAACACGGTAAGCTTGAATGGACTGTTGTCTGGCATGTACTATACTAGCGCTAAGTTAAGGACGGTTAGGTTAGTGATCCAAAACCATTGTGAAATTGTGAAGTTCGCGACAGAAAGCTTTAATAAGCGTGCAAAACTGTAGCTTTTTACAACCACACGCTTCGTAATTTGTTTTGTAATTTTCTGTAGAAGCTTAATTTGGGGAGTGAAACACAAAGAGAAGCGTTTTTCGAAATGCGTCCCCACCTATTTAAATTGCTTTGTTGTTTTCATGATTTAAAGCTCACGTGGCTACAGATATTTTGTTGGAAACAAAGAAATTGCATTTGCCTATGCCGCTGTGCGGCTGTGGTGGATAAGCTCTCTTAAATGTAGAAAAGCTTCCTCAGGAAGTGGCCATCAGATCAGCCATAATAGAGCAGGGTATTACTCAATTGGATTTCAAATTGTATCATTCGCGTGTTGACAAGGTCAGGGGCAGGTGTGTGTTGTGTATGGAAAATGGGAAGAGCTTTTTTATCCCGGAAAGTAAGGACTGAGCCAAAAAGTAAAGTACAATTTCCTTAGAATAATAAAAAATAAAAAATAGGTTACTTTTTTAGGTATCACTTGTTTTGTTTAAGGCCAGACTTATACAGATTTGTTCATATGAAATATCGGGTCTTGTACAGAAAAACTAAATGTCTATAATTTTCAAACAACGCTGCGCCACGTCTTTTAAAAAATTCGGGATTTTTGGAGCTTAAAAGCTACTCGAAGATGTGGGACGAAGGGGCGACAAACTTTCATAACCAAGTTAGTTAGTATTGTTCGTATCCTTTTTCCTCCTCCTTGCCAGGAGTAATCTTAGCTGGTTTGCATTAGAATGTTCTTAGGCAGTTCCCTAACCTTGACGTCTCTTATTATTTCGATCATTTGTTTACAGGTTGACTCTGACTTCGAGCCATCCTTCTACTCGCCAAGATCGGACGGCCACATAAAATGCGGGCCGCCGTCTAATGTCCTTCAGGCACGGTCTGCATGTGCTCCAGGATCCCCATTCTTTTGAAGTGGTATCCAAAACTTACGTGCACAGTAGTCAAAGAAACTAACCATCTGAGTGTTCTTCGTTCCATGCTTTGAACTTTTCTTCCAGTCGTTCAACACGACGGGGCCAAGCTGTTTCCTTATCCTCTCCCAATGGCGGAACACGGTTCTGATCCTTGCAACTCCCATAATTGCCCCTGTTTTTGCAAAGGTGTCGACATTTTCGTTTTCTTCGATCCCTGTGTGTGCCCTAACCCAACAAAGTGTTACCGTATTTTCTGAGGAACATCCCTTACACATTACACATTTCATCATCTCCGCTGAGTCCATCTATCTCACCACTGTTTGATTATGTAGTGCAATGAGAATTTTTCCTCCTTACACTTCACCTTCCTGTAAGTAGTCCAACGCATAAACCAGGGCCAGCAATTCTGCCTGGTAAACCGATGCGTATCCCTCCGGCTTAATATAGCACGATAAATTTGTTTTCAGAGACCTGCCGCCAACCATATATCCACCCGGCAATATAAAAATACCCCTGGTACCTTCTGTGCTAATGATCCGTCACTGATAAAAGTCTGGTGACCCCCTTGGTTCTTTCCTTGGCCATCGTGGGCTCACAGATCTCTTTTTCATAATTCAGGATTCTCCTATGGCCATACTCAGTCCTTGGCGAGTAGCATGTCTCGTCCCCGTGCATCCTGAGTGCCGTTTTCACTGCCATTTTCTTGACAAACAGATCCAACGGCGTAAGCCTCAGAAGAGTTTTTAGCGCAGCTGTGAGTGCGGTGCGAAAAACGCACGTAATCCCTTTGCATCTTATCCTTTATACTCTATCCAGTTGTCGCTTAAGGCACTGGCATGCCTTAGACCAGTGAGAGGCAAAACCGTGTTCGCGGGCACATAATCTTCAACCTCTACACTACAGGTGCAATTGATGCATATTCACATGGTGTAAACTGCTTTTCAATGACTTTTTGTCCAGTCAAGCTCGTGCACACTTTTATAAGATTGCGTTCTGTTTGGATAGCAATTTCATTCTATCGGCTGCATTTTGTGCGGAAATCAGGATAGCTGATCTTAGCGGGGCACCCCACCTCCACACCCTCTTTTACACGACAACCTTTGCTTTTCTGATATTTTCTTCAACATGATGCCTCTAGGTCATCCCCGAATCCAGGTATACACCCAGGTTATTGGCTTCCCTAGAAACGTTGATCTTAGAGCCAAAGAGCGTAACTGATTCAAATTCCATTCCATTCCATGTCTTTCTAGTAAACACTATAGTTTCTGTCTTGCTCGAGTTGATAGTAAGATCCTGTTCCTTACACCATCTCCTTTTATCACTCGGAGAACTTCATACCCTAAATGGGAGAGTTTTTACACTATTTGTTGCGCGATATGTGGTCTGGAATTGTGGTAACGGGGGTTTAATCCACGTCTATTGACAAGTCAGTTTGGAATTTAAATGCATTCCAAGATTTCTAACACGATTAACACATTTTTAACGTCCTCCACTCGGAAATACAGCACGCACAGGTTTAATAGATCAGGAAAATACCATAAAGTAAGATTTATTTGCATTAAGCATTAATCGACTAATTCAAAACGCTCTGTAGATCAACTTCCTATATGGACGGTACAGGAGTACCAAGTAGTACCATCGTATTGTAAATAAGAAACCAAGGAAGGTTATTCTAACTCCTGAAGAGGGGTTCGACATTAATGCCATTGTAATAAGGAAAGGAATTGGAAGTCAGTGACAATATGAAGAATAAAATCGTAACAAACAAATGAGAAATCGTGATCAAAAGTCGATGGAGAGGGTGTTTGGTAGTGGACCACTACGCAAACCAGAACGCACAAAAATGGCTGATAAGAGATTATTAGGTCCGCAGTTCAGGAAATCTGCATTCAAATCCCCACACACTACCAGAGAGTATTGATTCAAGCTGACCGATGTTACTAGAGGCATAGCATCTAGATGGACAGTGGACGCAAACCAAGACATTTTTTGTTTCCAGTTCTCGACACAAACCCGGATTAAGAACATTTGACGATTTTAGAATAAAGACATTCCTTTACGTAAGCAGCGATACCTCCGCCGACATGATCAAAGCGATCGTAGCGATGTAAGTTTTCTCATTGGCGGCTATGGACCTTAATGGGTCGGCTAACAATAAACCAGCGATTGTTATGATATTATCGATCACCACCAATGGGGATGAATTTTAAATTGAGCTGACTTAAGGCTGCCCACTGTCTTAATACATAATTCCACCTCAGAACGATGCTACTAAAAAGTAACTTTAGCCTTCTAGCTCTTGTCCCAAATTTCCATGCCACCTCTCCAAAGAATGCCAAACCCCCTATTTATATGAACTCATTTATCTCTCGCATATTATATAGTAATTAATTACACCTAGTCACTTACGATTCCACAAAAAGAGGTCGAAAATTATGTCATGATGAAAATGTAACATAACACTTTTTTCGGCAAACATTAACAGCTCGACCTATTTTACGGTAATTTCTTCATAACCGACTAAGAAATGGAGAAAAGAGAAATGGAAAACAGAGAAAGAGCTGATGATGACGATGATGATGATCACCACCATCATCATCATCACGATCGCATGACCCTATACAACGGTGAAAGAGATCGATGCAAATTAAATGAACACAAAAATTACGACCTACTTTCCAACTACGCCATAAATAGATAAAAAAGATTGTTTTCTTAGATTTGATCAGTATAAAATGAAATTTGGTAGAAAGAGAGAAATCACCACAAAACAACAACAATCAACTTGGCCCCGACTTTGACAGTGACCGTCAAGCCATGACAGCTCTCACTGGGCGGTGTGGTGTGGTGCTTCCCCAATCGTGACACTCGATATATTTCACTATAGAAGCAAAGTTGCTTGTGTGACACTAAACGGGGCTTCGAAAATGACCATCCAGAAAATAAATTGACCCCAGATCTTCAAGTGACGCAATTTCCTATGGCGATGACAAAATGAGGCCTGTCATTACACTTTTATCGTCTATGTTGTAAGCTCTGGAATTGTGTGTATGACGGCCTAGAGTGGATGAATAGCTTAGTAATAATTTATAGCATAGCAATGATGTACGTTGTACTTAAACGAGCCTGAGTTGAAAGGTGTGTATATGCAAAACGAGACAGCGTGCACTACCTTCGCCGCAAAGCAAAAGCTCAATAATGACCGTCGTGAGCTTACTATACCTATACCCGAATGAGCGGTGCAATAATCGTGAACCTGGTTATTCATGTGTTTGGCGACAGTAAACCTATTGGAATCACGTTGCCCGCTTTCTTTTTGGAAGGCAGGCACTAACTTCGTTTGCTTTTACTTTGTGCTATTTAAGGCACATTCTTGCGGTGAAAGAGGTGAAAGAGATGACTAAATAGCCGTCCATGATAACAGCCAAGGGGCATAGGCATGGCGTTGAGAGAAGACAGCAATTCATGATGATCGACGACGGCGAAAGCTATCTTGTAAGAATTCTAATTTTCTTGATTAAATGAAGCTTTCTTCGAACACATTTTAATTTTTGCAACGTTTTTATTCGAGCTTTTGTCGTTTCGATTGGGATCTTGTTTAATTCAGTTGATCCATTAGAGATTACAGTTAAGTAACGGTAAGCATTCATGTTAAGTAAGTATGGTAGATAATCTCTGATGTCACAGTTAAGCTCTGCATAACTAAATGAGTTCATCTAGAAATTTCTATTGCATAGTGTGAGAGCTATTTACGGCCGTGAACCATCCCAAAAGATCCCGATCCCAATGATTTCAATAATTTTTTTTTCTCTAAAAGAAAAGCTTCTGTAAGCAACTTCTGCAATAGCCTCGATAGTGTAAATTTTTCTTCAGAAGGGTTTACTTTTCGCTATATTGACAATATTGAGTGAAGTTGTTTCGGTGATAAAGTCAACTAAGTCTAACGGTATTGGTGCAGATGGTAAGTGCCGTACTTTTTACAATTCCTTGGTCTGTACGTGTCTTTTCCATTGGTTCATATTTTCAACTTTTGCCTTATCTTTTCTCAGTTTCCAATCCAATAGAAAAAAAAACTTTAGTTGTTCCAATCCCAATTTTCGTCTGTTAAGCCTAATTGACTTTTTGGCAAAGGTATTGGAAAAAATCATATACTCATACTGTAATGACGGTTTGGCAATCTGGGTTTAGTGCTGGACATAATTACAGTAGATATCTGTAAAGCCCTTGATAAGGACTATCCAGTATCTTGATACCTTTTGATTTCAGCAAGGCCTTTGGTTCGGTATCCAAGTTGTGGAAGGAAGAGATTCAATTTCTGACGCAAGCTGGTGAACTGCGGCATCCCGCAGGGATCCATCTTGGGTCTCTTTTATTCAGCCTGTTCACTAAAAACCTACCGGACATGGTAATTTATGAGTCCATCCAGCTATATGCGGACGACAGATATACACATCTTAGTTAATCTGTTTGTTTGATGGAGGATTATATAAACAGAATAAATGAGCACGTCTAGCATTGGTGACCGTTGGATAATGAGCTGACAATAAGCCTCTAAGTCAACGTGCTTGGAAATGTATGGGGGCATAATAGTAAGATTTGAGCTGCCGCCTTTAGTACTAAACAATTTCATACTAGAGCAAATTGAACTTATGTATAAGAAACTTAGGAAAAATTCAGAGCAATAGTTACACAATTGTGTATGCATTATCTCTACTCGGTACTACCATACCTTCTGTAGAACTAAAACACTATATCATTGTAAATAATCAAAGCATTCACTTAAATGCTATTGTTCTTCCGGTTTTAAGCCCCTAAACTATAAAAAATGGTTTTTACACGTTACCATGTCAAATGCATTATTAAGTTATTATACCCTATATGATAGATAGGGTATATTAGTTTTGATCCAACGTTTGTAACGAATAGTGTAGAATGAATTGTATACATATGCTCAGAATGTGAAAACAAATCGACTTAAGCATGTCCGTCCGTCTGTCCGCCCGTCCGTCTGTATACAGGATAACTTGAGAACGAATTCAGCTAGAAGGCTAAAATTTGGTATATATTACTTTCAGAAAATTTGTAGATCTGATTTCAGAAAAGGGCCGAATCCTGCCACTCCGTCAATAGGTGGCCATATAGAATTTTAGGACTATTGGGTACATTTCAAATAAGGAACAACGTACAGCTCTCAAATTTAGTAAGGAGCAGTTTTATGAGACTCTGAGTCAATAAAATGAAAATCGCTCATGTTCCCCCACTCCTTGGTCGGGCCGCCATATTGGATTTTTGGGTTATTGGACATAATTCGAAGGGCAAGTAACCTATCACTTTAAAGTTTTGTACAGAAGACTTTTATTAGATGAACTGTATTTATATCGTGTAGGGTATCAAGTAATGTTTTATGTTTTACTTCTTCGAATAAAATCGAGCTGCATGGCATTTGCTTCTTTGAAAAAAAAATACTGAAACAATGCAATGTGATTCTTGTGAAATATTATCTACTTAAATAATTTCGTTTTTTCACTTTGACTGGAAGTCAGTTAATTGGGAGACTATTCGGTGTTATGTGGCGTTCCTTGTTGGATCATGACACGCTTGTAACCTTGGCAGGTCGTTCACTAATTATTTTATTCGTTTGACTGTATTTAGCTTTAAAGCTTTAAGTAAACGAAAAATCAAACATCTGAAATCACTGGTAATTTCCATATAATCGTAACTATCAGCATATTAACACATATCTAAGATTCTCCATCAAATTGGGGCAATCAACCTCCCGAAATACATCTTATGTAAAGGTGCTGCAATTTCCTGCCGAGTGCAGAAAAAGAGAAGGAGAAGTAGAAGTGGGGACAAAGGTTATTGCTCCTTCAAGCAGAAAACTCCTGGCTCCACATTTTTCTTGTTCACTTTTTCTTAAATTGTTGATTTTTGAAGCATTTGGCTCCCATCAAGTCAGCAAAATTAAAAAAAGGAGAATTTTTGGTGAACTCATGTGCCCATTCATTATCATTCCTGGAGGAATTATATGTCTGGAGGAACGTGTAGTCAACGGCAGCAGCAATAGCATATTAGCAACAGGCACAAGAAAATTTTGGTATATATATCCGAACTACTGAAGAATCGAAGCTGAATCCCGAAAAGGAATAAAACGAAAAATTCCAACCGACATCCACAAATTTTTGGTAACTTAGACATAGATGAAAGGAGGTAAAAGATAAGCGGGGACTGGCGACGTTTCGGAGTGCATCACCCTCTTGAAGTATGTTCTGTTATGGTTGCTTTTGATAGGTATATAAGTTTGGCTAATCCGCAGTGACTTTTTACCGAAGAACTTTTCCTGATCGCGATTTTTTTTCAATCGCTAGAAATATAAGTTTCTTGTTTGCATTTCAAGTGTCATTATATATTTAATATCGTACTTTAAAATAATCATAACACCATCACGGTAACTCGTGATAGCGATCAATAGATACTAAATTGAAATGTCGTAAGGGAAGGTGCTTGCCAAATGTTATGGTCATGGAGAAAAAGCAACCATCATCGCTTGTAAAAAATAAAATATTAGCTATAGTATCCCACCGGGAAACTGACTCATTATCACGTGTCATAGAATAGTAATGTGTGCCTATTACACGTTGCATTACTGACACATGCTTATCAATCTGAAGAAGTCATCCCGAAGAAAAAGAAGTACACTCATCCTGGCGTCTGTAATGACATGATAACAAATTCATGCCCGAAATCACTAACCGACATATTCAGCAATGCGAGAATTTTAGGATTTTCAATTGGAGTCTTGTCCTCTTTCACAGTAGTGAATTTTATGAAGTTCGGGAAAGGGACTGAATGATGAATTATTCACACGCATATCATATTTTTTTTCTCTTAAGGTTCTTGGTCGAGCATTTGACATTCATATAATACTTCGTTTCGCATTATTCGCATTATTAATGATCTTTCTTTCCGATTAGTTATAATTAAAGTGATCAAACAAAAGAAAGCGTAAGTAAATCAATATTCTTGGTAAGAAGCACAACTAAACTAAAGAACATGCGAATATGCAACGACAGTGACGCGACATATAATCATAATTTCCTTAGGTAACTTTCGTTTCATGATCAAAAACCTGTTAAGTATATAATTTCTAACCGAAGTGAATTGTCATGAGCCCAAATGAAATCACATCGCGATCGCAGCAACTTTCCTTTTGCGGTTGTGCGGCTTGGATTTAAAGATAATGTCAAAACACAGATACTCAGGGTCTAGCGCTTAGTAGTAGAAAGAGAAAATGGAAAATGCATCCAACACCCTTTAAAATCGTCACTCAGATTCAGATCATCAGACGCTACGAGTGCGGATCTAGATCCTATTGACGAAGCCTATTTAAAGTCGTATATCAATGTTCAAATTTCATTGAGAGATTGAGTATGATGAAAATCGCTTTCCCTTGGGTTTAACGCCAAAGAGCGATACTTTCCTTGCTCATTGGTTACATCGTTGCATGAGTTTCCTTTGTTTTGCCGCCTCTCGTCACACGGCCGTTGTTGAATGCAATGCATTAATATTACTAAATACAAATCAAAGACTTCATCAAGAACAATAAACTGTTCGAACACCTTATTCACAATTTTGTGATAAATCAAATCCCACGGTAGATCAGAACATCACTGGATGCTGCTAGTGGAAAACTTGGTTTGGAAGGCGCAAATATTTGTTCTTTAACTTGCTAAATTATGTAATGAGAAGTATATGCAATTTATTACTGGATACTAAAAGTTATTGACAATAAAAGTAGATGGGCAGCACACAGTACTGGAAAAGTTTACATTTCTAAAGCAGGAGGACATAATTTAGAACTAGGCTTAGGGAGGAAAAAAAGAGCAATATTTTACTCCAAAGATTCCCTGAAATTTTCTATTAGACGAATTGTTTTCATATATTCGGTTAACAGAAATTGTCGGATGCTTAAAACCGTATTTTCCGCGGGGGAACCACCGTCAAGACAATAATTGGTAACATCACACTTTACTGCTTTCGAAGTGCTGTGCTTGTCGGGTTGTCTTATTCCCAGTTCCCAGATTCCAGACTTTAGCCAGATATCATGTATAGTAAGGGGTAACCATACACACTGTCTACATTCTACATAATGGCGTTCAGGATATTTCGTGGCCTGAAATATTCACGCACACATTCGACAACCGCACAAAAATTTATTGTTTACACACTACACACAAACCTCTCCAGACTCCAGACACAACATTGGGCTTCGAAATAAGTTAAAGAGAAGAGAGAAAAGTGGTTGATAAAAAATTCAGACGACGGGACGAAGGGAGTCTTGATTGGCTCCTGTTTCCCGAAACTTTTAATGTGCTTACTTGTGAAAAAAGAGATGTGGAAAGCAAGAAAAAAATTAGGGAGGGTAACGAACCCCCAAATATCAGATTATCTGGTACGGGACTCTGTAAAAGTGTGAGTTCCTTTCCACAAGAACCAAATTAATGTATTCTGAGATCTTTCCTCTTAAATATTCACGGAGATGAATCTAATCAACTAAGGAACGGTGAGCAGAGAATGATTGCAAGATCTATGGTCACTAACAGCCATTTTAGAGCTCTGATCAAAGGTTAGAATCAGTCGCGCCAGGATGAAGCAAAGCTTTTTCCGAAATATATTATATAGAAAGAAACCCTGTTATAATTCCGACAGCCTTATCATAATTCCCCCAAGAAATCTTGCAAAATTTTACTGGAAGAAAGAAAGAACCGAATTCGAAAGACTAAAATTCGTTGACCTCAACCAGAACCATTGCCTCTTTCCTAGTTTCTTAAGGATGGAAGGATAACTGTAAATTTCTTGATTGTGTTTGGGTTTAATCCCCTCATTTCTTAGAATCTCTAGAAAGCCTCAGCTCGTTTTTAGTTAGGGAAATCATTGCACTTCTGGTAGCATGTAGCTTCCTTGAATTGTTCAAAAATGCCCGTGTATTGGTGTAATTATTTCGCAAGAAGTTTCACTGCATTGTGTGACATCGCCTCCGGTATCCTTTTGTGAAATATCCTCCAGACAGACCTTGAGACAGTCATATGACTATAAGAAGTTATTGCCTGATATCGACTGAGGTCTTTGCCTTCGTAGTACTCATACCTTGGCACGTATTGTGCATGTGTGTCTGCACATCATTCTCAAAGATGTTGGAAGTTGGCTGTTGGCTGGCAGAAAAGCCCTCCTGTTCTGAAGCAGTGTTCTCTTGTCTTATCGCTCCCTTTCTTGATATGTATTCCTAACCAACCAGGAACTGTAAGAGACGTGGTGTGGTGGCACCGTCCCTCCAAATATTTTTCAAGTTTCGTTCGTTTTGGTTATTTTAGGTTGCTTACGAAGGGGTACGAAACGGGATAAAAAATATCACAACAAGGCCTGCACATGTTTTTACTTTTATGCAAAACAGATTTGAGTATTTTGCGTAAGGGACCTTTCGGCTACCCTCCCTACCTGTAATATTAGCACACCGAAAGTCATAAATTCGATTAGGCTTAACGGAGAAGGCTGCAAAGGCCAACAACCAACTGTCTGGCAGACAATGTACCCCATAAAGGAGCAAGGACGCTGGCTCGAAATTTTGAGGGTTAGTGAACTTGTTAATGGCAACCGTCGAGACGAATGATGTAATTTGAAAAGCCATTCTATATGTAGACTGCAGATTCAACACCAAGGTATTGTAGACTGTAGTGTGCATGCCCGCGTGTCTAGGCATCGGCCCCGACTGGCATATTTTGGACTTATTTGGCTAATACGCAAATACTCTTGGAGTGCTTTCAGGTCACGAGACAAAGTGGAGAGCGGAAGAAGAGTCTGAGTTGTGGCTTTGTGAACTGGAATTTTCAAGTTTATTTGAATATAGAAAAATATAGGCCTTCTGTGAATAGTCACTTGTTTTATGCAGACATAGAAAATAAATGTAGTATAATATAACAAACAATGCAATTTTAGAAATAAATAGATTTTATATAATTTGTGTTTAACTAGTCCTTACTAAAAAACACCCAGCCAAACGTAGGGGTACGTTGTAACCGTAATAATTATAAAACAGTCATAAACCTTAAACTAATTTTATTGCTTTGTTACCAGCCCCAGACATCATTAAAAATGTAGGCAGGTATTGAAAGCAATTATTAAATATCTTCTTGGAACTGTAAAACCCTCCAATGCATTATTCATTAAAATTTTTGCATACAATGATTTCAGAAATTCAAAAGAAAAAATTTTCTAACTCATTATATAATCTTGAAAGAAAATTCCTGAAAAAAGTGCAAGAAGTAAAACCGACAGCGACGGGGATTGAACCTGCGTCTCCGGGGTGAGAGCCAGACACTTATCCACCACGCCACCACATCGCTGCTAAGAGCACTTTGTATTTTGAAGATAAGCTGGATATAAATTTTTTGCAACGCATATTCTTGCTTATCCTGGAACGTTGGGTCTTACTACTTTAAGAGGATACTATACCCGACGCCCACTACATGTATGCGAAGTTTCATCAAAATCGGTGAAAACCTCTCCTTGTCAGATAAGACTCCCGTTTATACGATAAACCAAAATTTGGGTTTATGACAGGTTCTTAAGTCGGTTTAATATTTCTCGTATACCCTCATTGGGTGGGGAGGGGGTTCCGAACCAACGTCGATCAGGACACTTCGCCAGATCGATTGGTGTACGGCATATCGAGTAATTAAAAAACGAAACGAACTATTAAAACTAGATTTTATGAACACATAGTAGGCATACAGAACGATGGACCACTATCAAAACATTTAAAAAATAATCAATATTGCACGGACTTTAATAATTTTAAGCTAGTTCATGAGCAGAATGGAGGGAAAATGTTATATAGATTAGAAATTTTTGAAATTAGGAAAGCAAATCTGTAATGATCCCACTAATTTCACTAATACCAGCCCATTTCTTGATCCAAAGCTTTTACTTGATAGGTTACTAAGGAGTTAATCGACAGCCAGAGGATGCCCCAATCAGGCGTTTGTAGTTTGCGTATAATAAATAAATTTTGAAAATTCAACAAGTCCTTTTCATTTCATAAAAATTAATAGATATTCAGACAAGAAACTAAATTGTTCGCAGTCTTAAATGCAGTAGACATCAATTCTTTGACCAATTCCTTAAGGGATAGTCGCGGTGTTCTGGAACGTCCGTTTGAATATCTTCGATCGACGCAGCAGCTCTAATTTGATAATTTTGTTTTTCACAACTATATCTGTGGCCACAAGGTAATGCCTTGTGACCACAGATGATATACATACATATATCGAGCGTTTAATAAAGTATTTATATGTACGGCTGTATATTTTATAACGTCTGTTTGACTTGAAGTCGATTTTCTAACCTTTAAATATTCGATCTAAAGTTATCCACTCCACTGTTAGATTTTCAGAAACTGCCATCGCAAATATTTTATGCAAAAAAAAGTCATGAAACCAGTGACATGTGAACAAAAATCTTGAAATTCTACGAGAATTTAGGTCAGATCACATATAAATCAGTTCTCCAGTGTCGTTTCTCCCAACTTAAAACTGCTATTTCCGCCACCTGCCAATAACCCCGCAACTATTTAACCACCAATTTAGTCCCACTTCTGCGCCGTGCACTTACTTTGACCTCTGCGTCATCATATTCGTCCTGTTGTGCAAAGTTTTATGGTAAGTTCAGCACGGCATAGGTAGTCTTTTTGCGCTAGTGTCACTGAACCTGAAATCTGACCAAAAACGCAGACGATGACTGTTTCTCGAACACCTTGGTAATAGATATTTGTCAGCAAAATTATGCAACGAAGCTTATATGGCTCTGTTACCCCAAATAATCAGATTTGTTGGTATGCGCGAAAAACAAAAATTTTATTGATAGCGAAATTTCCATTTTTTTGTTGCTGCCTTTGAACGACTTTAGCAGCCAAAGTTCAATAACTGCGCTTACGTGCGACTCTGCTAAATGCGCAATTAATTTCGGATTTCATAACTTTCCGATTAAGTTTGGTTACAGATATTTTTGTGGTTTGTTGAAGTAGGTGTGAGCCAGAAACCAAATTATGCGAATTAAGGCTTGTGAATTCTTTTCTAAATGAAATTATTTTAAGAATGGCTAACTATTTGCTATAAGAAGACCACCAATTTGATTCCACTAATGAAAAGATTTAAAATAAGTTTTATAGTGGAAATTGTGTTTTTGTTCGCCTGTAGATTAATTCTGTGTGGCAAAGAGCTTTTATACAGCAAGCAAAATAGTTCAGCTCCAGCAATTAAAAAACGGGCACTGCTTTCATTTGTTTAATATATTGCGAAGTATATCTGAGGTAGGTGCTAAAATTTTCTTCTCCTTTTATATTTTAGGTCTACCAACGTACATTAAATTCATATGATATGGCCAGACGGGAGGACAATATGGTGGCTGTTTGGCTATTATTCCTGTGCAGTGATTATTTTGTAGTGATTATTTAGAAACACTTCTGAACAGATACGAATATTAATATATTATGGTCGTTGCAATCATCAGGGAGGGCTCGACGAATCTTCATCGGCGCTGATTAATAAGTGACGGGTACTGCCTCCTATCCTGTTTTGTAGAGGTATTGGGCAGGAATGTCCTCTGTCAGGCATGCTTTAAGATGTGTCTGTGGAGCCGCTTGTGGCAAATATTCACCACGGGCTAGAAGAGTGTGCGGTCTAAATAAGATAAGACCTCTTGTGCTAAAGTACGCTGATGACATACCCCTCTTTTTGGTGCGCGTCGAAGATTTAACGAAAAGCCGGGGTCTGTAGTGTAGTGCGAGATATGACTCCGGACCGGAGCCATTAGTTCTTGGCAATATCGGCCGTTCCCTCTTTCTCCGGTATCATCCATTTTACACGTAATGACGTAAAGTACATGTTTTAAAGCGTAAGCGGACCCCGCGGGGGAGGACTTCAAGAGATTCCTATACACTGAGATGAATATATGAAGGGGATGTTCGATGTCCCATACACGTTGTTTTCAAGAAAATAGCACAAATTTTTGAAGTCGATATATTCATCTCTTTCGATCTTTAAAGTTAAGCTGAACTGTAATCGAATTCTAGATATGTATTGGTCAGTGTGGGTAAATCCAAGTATTTATAAAAGTAAAAATCCTACCTTCCAAATTTACGTTCCAAAAAATTCTTAGAATTTAATTTTACTCTAGGGTTCTTTTTATCACGCTCTACATAACAAATA
The DNA here is from genome assembly GCA_006980735.1 of Dasypogon diadema. Classification (NCBI taxonomy): domain Eukaryota; kingdom Metazoa; phylum Arthropoda; class Insecta; order Diptera; family Asilidae; genus Dasypogon; species Dasypogon diadema. The sequence goes on along the minus strand of QYTT01081115.1, from coordinate 17,013 downwards.
ATCCGAAAATTGAATCACATCTTAAATTTTGGCGCCTACTTCTGCTGTCAGTGTGGCACATGACATGTAGAAAATATACAAATATAGACCGAATATACTTTTGTCTTTTACCGGCGTTGTTAATTTTGGGCTTTTAAAGACGAAGAAATTTATAGTTTTAAACGCATATATTTATAAAAACAGACTAACAAATTTTTTTTGTTGCATATACAATTTTGTTGAGCAGCAATTGCAGTGGGATGAACCGAGGAACGCCTGGGAGGGAAGTTTATGACGCACTTCTAAGGTTATGTAGAAATTTGTGCCATTCCTCTAGATCAGGGTGATCACTGGGCACTGATCAATGCTTTCTGGTGAGGGGAAACATTGGGTCACCGAGAGCAATGCATATGCACCAGTTTCTGCGGGTACCTTAGGGAGACGAAAACTTCTAACATTGCAACACAAACAAACACAGATGTCCAGGCCTAATGCATTACCTGGGACCGATTTCTAGTTTTCGGCTAGCAGGAAAACAAACGATTCAGCAAAAATGTGGCCAACTACCTGTTGTGATGCTATAATGCAGGGCAAAAGAGTCGAGGGGCTGGAAGGTAAGCGTTCGGTGACTGGATACATTTTTGATAAATCGTCTGTTTTTTCTGCCAGCCGCAAAACAGAAGTCGGTCCCAATCAATGCATTAGGCCTGGACATCTGTGCTTATTTGTGATTGCACAATCTCAAATTTTCGTTGGCCTTGAAGATTTTTGTTTGCGTTTGATAACTTCTCTAAATAAATAGAGAGAAGCAAAGACATTTTGCATTTATCTTTCCATCAAGAAACGTGACGATGCGAGTTCTACCTAGATATCTGATGAAAGATAAAATCATTTTCCTTGATTTTAGCAAAAAGTCCAGACAATTTCTTAAAATTTTCTTAGAATTGATTTAGCTTGGAAAATAGAATTGAATTCAACTAGCCCGTTAATAGTTTCCTCAAAATATTTCCGAATTTTATCTAGTAAAAGTTGGCAAGTGTTAGGATGGGTGGTTGAAAAGGAAATAAAATCCACAAAAAAATATATATAGTTGTGTAATGTTTATTTCTGCTTTTTATGAACCACAAGTGAAATTTCTACGCTCCCTCACGTTTATCTGGAAGGAGAAAGAAACCAACTCGTGAGTTAATAACTACTCATTCACACAACAAAGAGGGAGGTAAGACCGGTGTCCCACACGTACATAGCAATGTCCGGACAGAGTTGGTCCTACCCCTCCGGCTACCGTATAAAGCAGTTGACCGTTTTATATTTGTTTTTCAGGATTATAAATCCTTAAGTGCTCGATAAATCCTTTTAATCCCTCGCAGTCACTGTCAACATAACTACGTTACTGCTATAAAATATCTACAACTACCGCAAAAACCCACCTTTCATACTCTGCTTGCCATTCGTCTCACCTACAAATTAAACGCAAACTGAACCTGTTGAAATTAAAAAATATATTTATTTATAGGAATTACTAAATCCATCACTTTTCCCTACAGATATGGAAGGCGGAATAAAGCTTTGCTGAAGAGTTTAGACTTGCCATCGGATCGAAATACTTCCAAATTCTTCCTGCAGAAGAAACTGACTATGAAAGTGTAATAGGATACAAGATACGAGACTATTTACAACAATGCGATCATGTCACGTGAATTCAATTGGGCTAATTGTTCCATTTATTAAGAGAGTACTAAATAGAACAGAGATTTGTGCTGGGAGTGTTTCATGTTTCGCTATCACCATAAAATTTGTCAACCGCTAGAAGAAACCTAGATATAGTTATTTCTCTAAAAGTACTATGTATACATTAATTTCTGAAGAATGGATGGTAACCACAACTCAGATGGTCACTAGAAAAATCCCACAGCCAGAAATTAATTAAATTGGAGTTTTCGATTGAATGTTTTTCATTAATTTTCTCAATCCCATTGACAAGTTTCTAATTGCGTCAGATTCACGTGTGATGCATATCCAAATGGGAAAAACAATTACTCAGAAAAATGAAATATTTACATTTGAGAACTTGAAACCTACTTTCTAAGAGAGAGCGAGCGTTCAGGCTCCGGTGAACGTAGAATCGTATCGTTGAAGATTACCTTTAAATTGTTTATTCATTCGCTCGCATTTAAGTATGTATGTATACATGTGCTCAGGTCTATTCGAGTCACACTGCTGCTTGTTGTTTACAAGTGTTACAATTTTTTATATGAAATATAAATATATTAATATGAAATATATCTATCTAATCTTCTCTACTAATTCCTAGGTTTTTAATAAAATCAACTTCCTGATAAGTTGTAGGTCTGAAGAGAGGAACATGAAAATTCAATGGACTATTCCTCAGATTGTTAACAGACTCTCGCATTTAATAAGTGATAGCAGATTCTCAGGAGTTCGGGGACCACAGGTTGTTGTTTTGTGTGTTATTTTCAATTTATTTCATTTAGGGTGTCTTATGTTTTTTCGCACTTTATGTTTCCATTGGAAAAGTCTAGAGCTCTAGAGGGTTATTAAATAGAGTAGTCATTCATCGCTGAGAAGAAAGCCAATTCTAAAACGCCTTGAATCGCAAAAAAGGAAGTAAATTTTTCCCGTTCAAGCGGACAAATATTTGCTTGTTGTTAAACATTTTCGTAGCATTGAACTTGCCGGTTACTTTCGAAAGTCAATGTCAAAAGAGAAATTTTCTTGTTTTTGACTAAGATTACTTATCAGCAGTGTCTGACGGCGAACAGGTAAATTGGGGTCCAATGGCAATGCCTACCTGGGGAGTATAGCAACATCAGCATTGAGGTGGGTATAGCAAACCAGCAAACGGTGGACGGTTGCTGCCTACAAACAGAAAGCCAAGCAAATTTACGCAAAGCTTTTATTCGCTCAAGTGGCGGCATGCCGCAATACCGGGACTGTTATTTGCCAGAGCTGTGCTGTGCTAAGTAATTTAATTGTTACATGATACCTTTCTCTGCTTATCTTTGACCGCAATTTCTCTTTGGATATGTAGTAACAAAAAATTGTTCGGAAATGCAGGCCGGGAAACCGGCGCCATGTACGCACACATCTAGACAGGTAAATAAAAACAACGGTTAGGGTAATGCCGCGCGGCCATAGCCGTGTAGCACGCACTACTAGCGCACATAATCGCGTACAGGTAGATGCATAATCGCACTATACCATCCGAAGTTGGTTGAATCAATTTTCTTTTATGCAAGCCTTACCGCTTGCCGGTTACAGTGTGCAACCAACTGTGGCAGTATTGCAACGTTCTGTTTTGTTGCATCTTTCACTCTCTCTCAACCTAATCTAGTGGAACAGCTGGTCTGGCAGGACCTACAGATACAGAGTGACAGTGGCAGGAAAGTAGAGAAAACTCCTATGTTTTTCGACTTTTCATTTTGGTCCAATTTGAAGTTAAAGACGGTATTATCATATTAGACCTGTAATTGACGCCTTTCTCCTGTCCGCAATTTTTGTGTCAGTTTCTCTTCGTAAATTTTAACGTACTGCTTTCTGTTTTGCCAGCACGAAAGTTAAGAAGCAGATACCCTAACGTCCGTGACCCTGCAAAAATTAGATAATAGTCGTTTAGCTCATTGGATTACACTCCCTGTTGATGAAAATTTGGCTCAACAGAGATGAGGTGAGCAACAAATGAAAATTAAGGTCAAGTTAGATCTATGTATTGGCTTTAACAACGTGCCGTAAAGCGTAACTTTACAGACAGTTGACGAATCTAGAAAAAAATACACATGCAGCTTTAAGGTTCCTGGTTTTATTTTTTCTGTTCTTTCCATTTTCAGAGTGACATGCCGATTTTTTTGGGCTCCTTGAGAGTTGTTGTGAGTGCAAAGCATTCATGTTTTGTTGGCTCACTTTTCACCGAAGAATAGCAGATGTCGCTAGCATCAATTACATGATAATGCTAAGGGTAAGGTGTGAGAATGTTAATGAAAGGATAATGCAACAAAGAAATTTCCGTTTTCTTGTTCATTTGCGTTTGTTTCTTAAATCCGAGCAAAAGCTTTCAGATGCCTATCAGAACAAAACAACAAAATAGTATGGCATTAAAAATTAAACGCTTAAATTGAACCTTACTTTTACCCTTACATTTTGTTCAATGAATCAATGAAGGATATATATACATATGTATACAGTATACCAAAGGGTAATGCATGAATTTCCATTTCAATATTAAAATTCATTTGTGTAATGAAGAAATTTCTGGAAGATATCGGAAAATTCCAGTTCACATATTAACTCTCCCCATTTCGACGTCACGATTGGGAAACATTTGTCCCAATGATACAGAACTACAGAATTGCGTTGAAACTTGGTTATTTGTTTATCCTTTTTGTTAAAATGAAGATTGAAATGTAACTATTTCTACTATGCATAACGATCTATGAGTTATAACTTTTGATGCCGTCTTTTCTGGTATTGTCGGTATTAGTATGTATAACAACCTTAGGCGTCCTACTGTTATATATTCAAAGAGCACGGCCGAGTCATCTTGGTCTATTAGAATTAGATACGATACAAAGGTATGCAGCAAATATCTAATGTAATTTTTAATGCATTCTTCGTCCATATTTTACACTACAACTTTTTACTACGTCATAGTTAGAGCACAGCACCCTGAGTTAAAGTTCTTGGTAAAGCTATGAAGAAGCTTCAAGGTGAAGTTTTCTATTAGAACATAATTTGTGATGCCCTGGAGGAATTATATTTTTCGTATCGACAAACAGGTAGGCAAGCAGATTCGTTCAAAATCCTATTCTATACTAAGCGATTCGCGAAAGAAATGCTGGAAGGCTGGAAGAGTAATAAACAGGTTTTCACCGTGCATTACATTTGTCATGGACCTGGGTGCAAACTTCACATTTCTAAAAGGCTGCAATGACAGCGAAATTCTAGTGCAGTAAACGACAAAAGTTTATCGCTTTTATCCAGCAGAGCCGACCCATGAAATTACCATCGACCATTAATCATCATCCCTTAACCCTCCCACACGCCTTGTTTCTCCTGTCTATTCGACAGGCCGCTAACAAAAGTGGCTGCATCCCATTCTCATTCCATTGCCATAATGTCATCTATAGTGTCAACAGCTCTAATATAAGCTATTTGGGGAGTGGGGAGAAGTGGAAGACTTGGAAAAATTGGACTAGACCCACTCAATCTGCAAAGCGCGTCAAGGGCGTCAAGGGCACATGGTTCATTGTCCGAAAGCTTTTATACGATATCTTCCCTCTTTTCTATCGCGAGACGAGCATTCGCCTTTGTTTCAATCGCCCCTGTTTTGTGGGGAGGATTTAAGGCGCGAGTCAGACAAATTTTGACTCGCTTCATCTTTTTTCTTCGCACAAGCACCCAGCAGTCTAGCAAAAAAAAACAAAAATATAGCATTCATAAGACGTTACACAATAAACTTTTTATTTGCTCTGAGCAATTAATTTCGACGACTGTGACTACCAAAGCAACCAACACCCCGTGCGATAAACCAGCTTTTCTGATTTTATCTCCTGTTAAAGCTGCACTCATGTGTGCGGCAAAATGAAATTCGCAAGTTCGCTGAACAGGAAACAGAAGTTAAGGTTGGTCGGGGACACAGACAGTCAACAGTCGATGCTTGCTTTTGTTATATATAAAACGACGAAAGAACTTAATGGAATGCTCCTTGGGGTTATGGCTTATGGGTGGAGGTGCGGCGGGAGAGCCGCCGCTCTGCTGCTGCTGCGAGTGCGTGTCAGATGAGCGCGCTGCGGTGGTTAGTAAGGCGGTGCGGCAAAATTACGTCGCAAAAAATTTTTAACAGTGCAAATAAACAGAGAGGAGAGCTAAAGAAATAAACGAGAACTTGACTAAGAAAAAGAATGGGATCGCGCTACGAAGAAGGATGGAAATGCGACTGAGCGGAGGTTATAGGCGGCTTTTCGCAATTCCCAGACATGCAGTTCATGTGTGAAAATTACATGTGGTACCCATGCTCACACATATGACCCAAAAAGTACCTTGTATGCGGTCATTATGGCTCAGGCTCGGGCTCGGGCTCGGGCTCGGGTAGAGAGTTCAAAGAATCTTCTTCAGGCAGGAAACTTAGTCATATTCCACATATTAGGGGTGGTTGATCGGGTGAAGGCTAAAGCCCTCATCATTGCCGCGAAGGCGAAGCTTTCTTAATCGAGTGCGCGTTTTTCAGAGATTTGATTGTTTTTGAACGTTGCTCAGAAAATGTACAGCACGTTCTGGATGCGACTTGGTAGCACTCTCTCTGGGTGTGTATATAAATAATTCGAGGTCAAAAATATTCCGCTGACATGAACTTGAATTCAAAGTCATTTGGGATTGGCGCTGCTGTTCTTTGAACTGTGTATTCCGTTCAACTACGATTGCTGACTAGGCACAGGCAGAAGACAATAACTCAAATGAGAGCGACAAAGATGTTTCTCTTGTAATATTTTCATTTTCGTTTCCATTACAGGGGAACAGCTAATTCCCCGACATAATGCATATTATTTTTTCCTGCAAAAGTAGATTACTACCTTCATCAGAATGTCACATCCTACATTTCCCTATTAATGCTGTTGGGGAGAGTACCTATGTGAAAAGAATGGGAAGAATTCAAAATGTGTTTGTAGTGTATTGAAATTTGAAATCAACAAAATGTACAATTCAGGCCTCCCAAGAATGCTAACTTATGGCCGTCCTTCAACCCACAAGACTTAATTCTTTTCACTTTGGTAATCTTTCTGCATGATGCTCCTTTTCTCTCTTTTTATTTTAAACAAGTTTTTGGTATGCCTTCCCACGTGAACAGACATAAGATGTATCACTTCGGTGGGGTGGAAGTGTACTCCGCTGTGTTCAGTGTTTGTGCAATTGTTTGCAACCGACTGACACGATGCCGGGTCGGATGTACAGTAAGCTCTTAAAATATAACAACAACTGGGTGATGACGAAGTTCAATGAGGTAGTTCAAGGTTTTAATGGCGTTCGCAGTTCGCACTAGTGAGTAGTTTGCTTTTGTGCTTATTGGGAATTTCCTCTTTGCACTTGTCCTCTTTGAAGAATTCATGCGAGCAGCAATCAACCATACTATTGGAATTATGTTTTGCCAATCACAACAGGATCTATTTGTATCCTTTTCGCAGGCTTGCACTTTGCAATGTCACTGCAGAGAAGCCTTTTTCAGAGCTAAGGAAGAAGAATATGTAATCTTTTGACTACTGTAGATCCACGCCAAGATGAGTATATATATATTTATATTATGATATTATAATTTGTGTCCACGGCTGGTTGGTTTACAACACTTCTCATGCTCCGGGTCGTTGTTGAGTGTAGAGTTCGAGTTATTAAGGTAAGTAGTCTTTTGCACATACATATCTTAGACAATTTTTTCGGATGCAGTGCTTTTTCAATTATACAAAAATATAATATTGTCTTTTATCTGTGTTGGTAAGAGCACGCAGAGGCTCTAGGGGACCTGGAGGATCCGCGCCTAAAAAATGTGGTCGCAGAACCTTCAACCAGAATTAGAAAAATGTTAGTGGTAGTTATGCAAAAGCTTCCCGGAGAATTATGTTTTCTGTGATGGCTTCTTTCAGGGGAAATATCTTGTTTCGGTCCGGGTAAGATTTAAATGCGAAGCGCATCGGCAGAAAGTGCAAGCAACACAGCGGGGACAGTTGACCATGTGAAAAGCAGGGCACAGGAGGAGGAAAAGGCAAATATTTGCCATTGAGGGCCTTGAGCCTTCTTATTAATTGCGTAGGCGAGACGCACAGGGAACTGATGGCGACAGAAAGTGAAGGTAAGAGTTAGGAAACCCTGCGCATTTGCACAAAAGTTCACTTTGTATTTTTATTATTATTATAAAAGTGTTGCCTAACCTATGCAAAAACTACACGTGTGGTTAACTGCTCTACACTTAAAATATTCAAATTTTAAAAAATATTTCGTAATATCTATAGTAGGAAAACGAGGAGGTGGTAATTTCGAAGTTGTAAACTCGCTGGGAACAGATTAACTACACGTGCAGTTTTCGCCTTAGCGCCAAAAGTATAAACCTATGAAAGAAGCTAAGATACCGTTTAAAACCTTAAAGCCTTAGGAAACAAATGATGTAAAAATATTTCGTCCTTTTTTAATAAAAAGATTTAATTTTTCGTTCGAACACACCCTTTTCCTAAAATTTGTTTCGATTCGCAACATTTATACCCAGTGATGCGAAGAACATGAAGTTGTTACGTGTGCGCTGTTCAAAATATGAGCGAAGAAAGTTTTCAGGTTCATGGATGTTGCCAAACGAAACAAATCCATGTACTGCATGTTTAACACGTTCACGCCGGCGTGTACCACCGGTGGTACACAGGAGAACTTTAAGAGAAAATTACACGAAAAACTACATACAACATGAGAAAGCTCTCTTACTAATAAAGCGCCGGCGTGAACGTGTTAACGGCGACAACACCAAGTATGTTACATATGAATGTCATTTTTAATCATTTTCCACACAAATTAGACATTGTAATGTCATGAGAAATGGATGTTTCTCTGTCTCTTTTGATTTAACATGTTGACTGCCGCAATTAGCATAAAAGCTTTCGTGAGAGAATTCCATGTTAAAGTGCCTTTGTCGCGAGATTGCTTTTAAATGCCGGTCACCAGTGACCGGCATGGCAATCAATATGTTAATAGATCCTCAAAAGTCAATTCGAATCTATTTTGAGTTCAAAGCAATTTATTTCCACATCAGTCCAATTTAACTGAGTTACCCAGGAGCGCAACCTCAAAGTAATTTCAATTGGATTTAAATATTGCCTGAGGGTAAAGAAAAAGGAGAACGAACGAAAAAGGAAACAAATTGCCAGAATCAACAAACTGCTGCATGGTATAAAAAACTTTTCTTTAAAACCACATGGTCAGTGAGAACACTAAGTTTTCTTTGTATATTTGTGAGAACAATCGGGCGAATTTTCGTACAATGTGACCAAAACTTTTGAACTCTAATTATTTTATTACGATGATTTCCTAGTGAAAATAAATAATGCCACTCATTACTCCTAGCATTTCCTAGCTTCTTCAATTACTGCATATTTTGGTTGTATGCTTATAAATATTCTTGTACACTAGTTTTAAGAGGCAACAAATTCCTTCAGTTAAAATATTTCAAAATAATAAAAATTCTTGACTCAATTGTCAGTCCTAAATATTCCAAATTCGCAGGAATTTGGACGTATAACACAATATTGTATGGTAAACATATTACACTCTATGGTCGGCGCGTGAAACGATGCAACATTTTTATATAGCAGCATGCTGTTGGTGTTGCTAATTTATATGAAAAATTCTGGGAAATGCTGCAGCAATTTAAAGCCTGACCATACCAGCCAATCGACTTATCTTGAGCTTCTAATTCAGGGAAATTCACTAAAATGCCACACCTCTGGAAGTGGTAAAAAAATATCGGAAGGGGATGAGGTCTTCCGTTAATTGTGACCGGTATCGACTAGGCATTTGAATGCAAGTAACTGAATAAACAGTAAGTAAAAATAAAAAGGAATTTAAAAGAAAAAGGTGCAATTTCATAAGGTACCATTGATCTTCGCCTAGGCAAACACTCCTAGTCCCTGCCGTTGAAAGCCCGGCGAAACAGTTAGTACTACTGCTTGCCAAACTCAAAGCGTGATCTTAAAAGTGCTAAAACGTGGGTGATAAGATTGTAAGTATTACAAAAAACAAGTAAAATTTACGTGCTTGAAATGTTGGATCCTTACTTATAATAAATTACTTGTAAATTAACACTAGATAATTTGCAGCTGGCAACTTGACAATGATTGTCAGTACCGTCTATAAAACTAATTTCAACAAGATTCCGGTCCTGTAGCTCAGCGGAAACTTTGCGTCGAATTAGTCTGATGACCAGAAAAATTCCTAGAAAAGTCATTGTAGTCTGGACACAGTAGCGATGCGCCTCCACTCACTCATCTGACCTCCAGACGGGATCAAATTTTGTTTTGCTTGTCCTCTAATTCTCATGCACATATCCACATCCACATATGTGTGCTTGGGGAATACACAAAGCTGCAAAAGGTCTGTGCATTCCTCTCAATCTAGTTTACCTTGTGATAAGGGTGACGTAATACTCTATACCCTTTTCCCTGCCAGGTAGGTATGTGAGTGGTATTCATGGTTGTATCCCAAAAGGCAAAAAAGCCACATACACCTGCGGCGGCTCGTCAATCCTCGCAGGTTGCTTTGATTTGAGATATTACGTATGTGAGGCTGTCGGAGAGTTCATCAACTTTACAAGTTTGGAGCATGGGGCCCAAAATATTCATTTGATGTAACTTTTAGCAGAAAGCTCCTTGGACCGACGAAAAAACACGTCGGCGTCGGGTATTGGAGACACTAAGGCACAGAAGGTGGTGAGTATCAAACATTGCTCCTCCGACAATGGCACTCGCTAAGGTCAATTCATTCTTGAATAAATTACGATGAGAAAATTTGATCGGTGCTTATTCTACCGCAGAAGAGCCTCGAGACTGACTAAGATAAAAAAAGTTTTTTGGGTTCAGAAATCTCTAGAAGCGTAAAACATTTATATTCACACTCTTTTTGTCTTTGAATTTTATAGCAGTGTAAAAGACTTGTGGAGATTTTATTGTGTAGAGAAGCCATTCTTGCAAAAATTTCACAAATAATTTTTGTGATTTTTCAATCCTACCACACGAAAATTGTAGTTGAGTACTTTTTGATATCAGTGTTGCAAGAAATCACATTTCCAATCACATCACTGATTTCGCTCAAAAGTAATTCCGATCGTATTCTGATCAGTGTAAGTTAGTAAGGTTCGGGGGTAGAACAGCTGTTCCCATAAAATGAATTCTTTTTGTTCCAAATGATTTTGATTAAACAAAAGCCGAAAAATTTACATGACAGAGTTTTTGTTCCGAACGAAACCAAAACAAATTGAAACCGGTTTGGCGAAAACCAAAAATTTTTGTTGTTCGCTTTCATCAGCGGTCGCAGCAAAGAGTTAACCTTTATTTTCACATGGTTTCTCTAAATATTTAAATTTAATATTTTTTGTTCAGGAATATACATACAGGGTGTTTCCTAGTGGAAGCAAATCAAAAGATAAAAATAAAAGAATAATATGAATACCATGCAAATGTTGAGTTTATGAATCACCCTGTAACTCCTAAACGGTTGAGATTGTTCTTTGCTTAGGTGAGATCTTTCACCGCATTCATTTTTGACTTTCCACTAGGAAACACCCTGTGTATTCAGATTTTATGATTACAATTATCTATTCCTCTAGAAAATTTCAAAGAATCTGTGGGTAGAACTGATGTTAGCGCAGTACTTCTTAATCCCGATCTGAACTCTCCTTCAACACCGTCTAGATGTGTTCCCTCGAGGAAAACCAGTTCGGTTTGTCTTACATTAACCTTTATTTATGCAAACATATGTAAACGGATTACACACAAAATTCAGGACAGACAACACGTTTAAAATTTTTTGGAACTCCCAAATTGAAAAATTTGCATGAATAGCACTTTTCTCATCCGGCCCTTGGAGAATTTCAATGTGATCAAATTCGATTCCGATCACATCGTTGATTCCGCTCGAACACGCTCGAACGGAATCATTTTTGAGGGGAATCACTTTTGATCTAAATCAAGATATCTGGAAAACTGGAATTCGATCGAAACTGATTCCGCTCATATTTTGATATGAGCGATAAGCTGATCGATGAACTTGATTTCGCTCTCGTACAATCCTGGTATATATATATATATATATATTACTGGAAGAGATTGGTATCATGCCCCTCATGGACGTTCCATAGCATTAGATTTAATACCACAAAACGGTGTTCTAGAATATGTAAAAGATCCTTTTTGTTCTAACTAACTGATTACTCTCGATTACTATTACTATAAGGTGCGAGATTGAGGTAGAAATGGTATTGAGAATGCCGGGATGCAGGTTAGTGCAAAGTCTTTCACAGATTTATCGGAAGGTGGTCAGAATTTAGCTGGGAATTGAAGTGTCTCCGATGCTGCCCACACGATTGCACGAAAGACGTCATAGTCTGAGACAGAGACCGCACGAGAAATAACGTCAATATTTAACCAGGTGCCAGACACTAAAAGAGCGTGCACTCCACATCCGTAAAAAATTTCCTCCACTACATTGATCTCGATATTCATTGGACAAAGCCATTGGATTTATGATAACGACCGGGATAACTATGGTGAGCATAGATGTGTCGAGATTGAATAACAATAGAACACCTAAAGTTATGCTGCCACTGATGAGCACGGTAATGATCAATTTCATTGAAGGATAACAGAAGTAGCTGGCATCAATGATATGGTAAGGTAACGGGTAAGGTAACAGAGTGTGTTAATGACTAGGTAATTCAAAGGCAAAGGGTATTGTAGTAGAAAAATTTACGGCTTCTTGTTGATTTACGTTTATTTCTGTATTCTGAACAAAAGCTCTGATAGCAATGATAATAACGAGTTTCCCTTCTAGCCCAGAAGGTGCACTTCTCAACGAGGTGCCAAGAAACATTTACCCATCTGCGCATTAAGCGTCCACACATTTTAGGGAAATTTGTTAAGATTGGGCTCCTCGACAAGCATGCAAGACTATTAGTAAGGTTAGACTAATTAAAGGACAAAAGAAGTTGTTAGTAGATTAAATATCAGCCCAGGAAACTTTGAATGCTCTGGGATGGAATGGCATTAAAAATTAAACTCAGCATAGTCAAATTCTGTCTGTATTGTTGCTTATTTATTTGATTACACGTAAAAAGGTTTTATAGGTTTCAATCATTCCATTTTAGTTATTTCGTACACCCGTACATTTGCTTCCAAGAATTCATGGTTAGCTTAGTAATACTTAAATTGAGCCTCGTTTTATTCCTCACATTTGCTTCAAGGAATCAATTGAAAGAATAACGCACCAAGAATAGTGCATGAATTTTCAATGACATACTTATGTTAAAATTGGTGTTGGCAATACACAGTAGTGTACATGTATTAATTACTTCATTAATTAATGTAATGGAATTTAATTTGAATGTAATGAACCAATGTCCTATTGGTTAGCTCCGTACCCAGCAAGAAATGTAATCATTACCAGTTCTGGAACTAATTCTGGTAAGCTGGAGGTACTTACTAACTAGATTCCAGACCTAATTACATTTATCATAGGATGTCATAGATGGTAATGAGCTACTATATCTTACACCGAATCAATTAAGTAGTTAGTTAGGATGAATATCTTATTTAATAACTTACCAGTAATAAGTTACTGATCAAATTACCCATAAGGTACTGTAGAATTTATGTATTTGTAATTTTCTGTATTACAGAGAGAAAAAATCAATTACGGAATAAGAACCATAGAGTAATTTAGTTTAAGGGGTGCACGGTTGACGTTTTTAAAATAGAAATTTTCATAATGCTCACATGTGCAGAAACACAAAAGGATATTTTTCTGTTTTATTGCAATGAGTAAAAGATAAAAGGAGAAAAACGTGTTTTAGCAAATTCTAGGTATGCATAAGTACCCCTCCCTCGAATAAAACAACCTTTCGCAATTTCCATAATGAAGTTTCTGTAGCAAATGTATATAGTGGTTGCCTGCAGATATTATATTAAATGATTACGTGCTGACCAAATAAGTTTTCAGCTTCAAATAAAATTTTATTTGTTTACTTAGAACTTAGCATTAAGACAGATTGAAGCACAGCAGAAACGGGTTAAGTCACATGTCTGTACATGCACAGCAAAGCTAGGTCACGCTTAAGTAGGGGCGATTAGCGACTATCAGGAAGATATAAATAAAAACATGAGATAACGTACTTTTTCTTAAGATAAGTGCAGCCATTGATTAAGTAGCGTCACATCGGTGCATATTAAGACTATACATCTACAATCCAATCAGATTTTTTACTTTGAAATCACACAGCTGTAGTTGAAGGAATAATTTTGTTGCATAATTATCAGTGGCGTGAGCAATATAAAGTTCTTTATGGTAGATCAAGGAAACCGTGCGAGTTGTAGTTTTAGCAGTGAAAAAATAGGGTAATGATGCAATGCAATGGTTAACCCATGACAACACTTTTTTGGTTTCATTTTTTGCCTGGGGAAATAGGGGCTTAGTTATTTTATTTCCAAATTTTTAAAATAAAAAATATTTTAAACATACCGAAGAAGTGAAATACTCAATGAAAACTTCTCTAACCGACATGTAACAAATTAATGCCATCACAATTACAAGAGGGATAGGGGGCAGACAAGCCCCCCGATTATAGGACTAATTGTAAGCCTGCTGATTGTCAACTATGTGGAATTACCAAGAATTTCCGGCCATAAGTGATAACGCCCATCTCTCATTACATGTACTAGAACTTAGAACAATGCTGCTGCATATTTTCAGAACTCGACTGGGGTGAAAGTGTTTCACTTTCATTCAAAAAATGCAATGTGTAAGTGGAACGATCATTAATCGGTGGCGGCTGACGTCAGCATGATCTAGCTGCGCCCTGTGCGTAATATTAAATCACCACAGGATGTTATGCATTGTGCTGTGTGCAAGATATAGCGTTTGCGATAACAAAATAAGAAGAGACGAAAAGAATTAAAAGGTATACCGAGATAATGTCTGACATATTACAAAACCAACACGATCAACTGCAATTCTGGCGTTGTTTTGATCGAGGGATGCAACGCACACATACGCACGCAGTCACTGCTTTGTCCGCCTCTATATATGATATAATTCGACGAAAAAAGACAACGTTCGCATGGAATTATCTGAGTTCAGCACTCATGTGTGTTTATATCATTTAGCCTTGGTCTGTCACTGACCCTGTACAAGTTTGTTGTTTGGATGTTTGCGCTTAGACTGAGTAAGTCGAGCCGGTCAGTGCTGCGATCATGGGGTAAATTGACAGACCGGTGGATGCCAATTTGGCGGGTAAGCGGTTGACTAGGTAGCTGCCGCAATGGCGATCGGTGCCGAAGCTGCAGACAACGCCAGGCAGACATTGGAAAGTAAAATAAATATGAAGCACCAATATGACCGTTCCGTTCAAAAGAAACCTGATGGCTGACGAAATAACGATGCAGCTACTATAGTAGAATGCCAGAGAGGCTCTTTATGTATGTGCACTTAATGAAGGGCAATTATTGCATTTCATGAATGGTTCCATGCAGGAAATTGTTTTTGTTATCGACAATAGAGGTAAAGGTTAAAAGGTAAATTATCCGCGCTTAGTAAGCAGTTATATAACATGATGCGAAAGGAAAACCATACGCGAGTCCTGTTGGCACGAACAATGTCTTACAAAAGTGCATGGAGAATAAAAAAGCGCGCATATGTATCGACTTTTTTCCACTGAGATCAAGTTATACCCAAGAAATGACCTTGAACTGGACAATGTCCCCTTGCGGCCAACAGACACATTATTGTGTGGTCAGTTCCCCTCTGTTTCTTGATGTTCTTTCTCTCTCCTCACCTCTTTGAGAACTCTTTAGTGAGAATTACAAAATCAGGTTGTATAATAAGTGCGCCAAACTATTGCTTGTTAGACTGTTACCAAAGCTGCTGCTGACGACTGCAAAAAGCGGATAAATGGTGGACGAGTGTATTTAAAAATGTTCATATCGTTCATTAGAAACAAGGGCATTTTCAAAAAACAATATAATTAATGGAATTCTAAAATCTACAGAGTTATCTATTGTGTTCAGCGTCGTGAAAATTAAATACATATTCATTTATGTTACAATTTTACACTTGGACCTACCTCATTCTTATTTCAAGATCAAGGTCTCTATTAAATTTACAATAACAACAATTTAACTCAAATATTTAAGATCAGGGATTTCAATGTACAGTTCTAAAATACTACGTTAGAGACGGAGGCGTCCAATACTTTTTGTTTTTAAATGTTGGCCATTTAAGATTTTTACTCGAGAATTTTAAAAGTATTCCAAGCGTGATTTAGAACTGCAAATTGAAAAGTGCCAGTGTAAAAAACAGTACAATTTACTAGGAAAAAGGACCTATTGCTATAAGGATCAATCTTAAATAGATTTGTAATTTAATTTTCGGATGAGGTATAATATCTACAAGAGAGAGTAAAAAGTAGGTGTAGGTTGACTGAGGACATCCCCAGATCAAGACCTATGATGGGGAGGTTGGGGCAGTGGGAATTTCCGATTTGTGGTTGACCGGAGGTGTGTGGTTTTGTAAGCCACAATTCCACTTTTATTGCATGGTAAAAGTTATTTGAGACCTGATAAAGGTTGATTGAAAGCTGTTTGAGAACTGTTAAAAGCTGATTGGGATCTGTTAGAAACTGTTTCAAAGTTGACAAGTTGATAAAAAGCTGAGTGAGACTTGCTAAAAACGTTTGTTCAAAGCTTTATAAAAGCAGTTCGAGAGCTGCTAAAAGCTAATTGAAACCCTATAAAAGTTGATTGAGAGCTGTTGAAAACTTTTAACAGCAACGCAAGCTCAAATTGTAGTCTTCAAGACCTAAGCAACATACCCACAGACCCACAGTCCCACAGTCTCAATCGCTCTATCATAACTTTTGGAGTAAGGATAGTCTCAATCAATCTATTACTTGCTATGAAAGATAACACATACGTTTGCAAAAACTGCGATCCCTAGAATAGATACAATAAACACTTGTCCTGCGGAAGCGATGGACGCCACATTTAACCTGCATGCAGTAAAATTATAGGCCTATAATGGATCTACAGTACACGATGCGTATGTGCATATTAAAATCTCGAATTAACTGCAGGAATGCATCATTGTATCAGACGTAACTTCTGGATTATATCAAAATCTGGAAAGAAAAAAATTCAGACAGTTCAAAATCCAGAAGCTAACTGCGCCTAGCTGCCCTCTGTCGCGGATTTATCGTAAAAGAACTAATAATAATAACAAATAAAA